>VZUI01033968.1:0-42747 GCA_013401135.1 Cettia cetti
TGAAATTCCTGCTGAAATTTATTCCAAGTGTAGGTTTTCACAAGCTCGTGCAAAATACTCAGAGCATGGAAAAAACATGTGATAAATTAGTTCAATTACTTTCAAGCATTATTCAATGAGAGAGTAGTGTTTTCATCTCCTTTTTAAGGGAGTTAAGTTGCAGATAAAGTGCTTTGGCTTCAAAATTAACATCCATGAACTTCTAACATCCCACAAACATGCAACTATCCTTTTCTATTATAAAGCCTGTTAAAACACCTTTTTCACTGTATTATTAGTAGCAGTCCATGACCTCCTGGGCTGTGATGTATCAAGGTTGATAAATTTATATTCACACATGGCTTCATTGTAATAATCCTGCAATTTGGAGGCTCTCAGAGAGGAGAGCAAGCCTCATATTTTAGGAATTGCCACACCTGCACCATTTTTCGAATTTCCTTAAGCGCTTAGAAGAGTTAACTTTTGGAATTTCTAATTTGAAACAAGTGTTTTAACATCTTATTTGCAAGAGCATAAAAGCCATTCATTCCTTCAGCAGGTGACAAATACAGAGCTGACAGTACGTTTTAAATACTTCGTACTCGATACAAAACATCAGAAAACAGAACACAGATTAAAGGAAAAACGCAGTAGAGAGAGACATTTTAGAGAAAGGCAAAATGTAAAAACTTCTCCTTGTTTGTAGGAAAGTCAAGTGATGTGCTCATGCTTTTTTAGTAAGTCGTTATAATCTTACAGTTGTGGTTTGAACACTCTGCTGACCTGGGATTGTGGTGGTGCTGCTAGAGCTACTGTCATCCACGGGCCCAAAGAAATCAAGGTTCAGAAGAGTGGAACCTCCACTAGCTTGAAATTCAGTGACCGTGTTGGTAGGCAGCCATATAGAAGGTAAGCCAAGGGAGGGGTTTATGTGTAAAAAGGGGTAAGACACACACTTGAACATGCAAGTTATAATTAGTACTCAGTACGCAATTTAAAAAAAATCAACATGAAAACAATGCTTACAGTATTAGTTTGTACCTTCTAAAATGTTAACAACTTAATCCAGTGCACATTTCCTCATGTACAATGCAGCAAGGAAATCAACACTAGTAACTTTAAAATAGAAGTATTTATTTCGATCTAAAAATGAAAGAGAACCAGCACGACCCAGAGAGAGAGAGAGAGAGAGAGAGATGTGACCAGTTAAAGGGAAACAATATATAGGTCAATTGATAGCTAAAATAGAATGGGCTTTTTTTCCCCTCACTGAAATTGAAAGCCATTCTTTCATCAGGAAAACTTAGCAGATCCTCAAATAGCAAAGAACAAAAAAGAAAAAAAATTAAAATTTTTATTTAGCAGCTTTAAGCTATTAATTATCATTATCTTAAAGCAGTGTGACCATGGGTAACAAATGCCACCCTTATGTCCAGTTCCTCACTGGCAAATTATACTGTTCCCCTTTAGTACTAAAACAGAAATCAAACCAAGATACATTTTAAAATTGTTTGTTAAAAAGAAAGCATGATGATTGACTGAAGTAGTAAGACACCAGACAACAGCAAAAGGGTCCATCCAGGCTTTCCTTCAGCACCATGATATTGCTCTCCAAACTCTTACACCCCACACCTCCTGCAACAACACCAGTGCAGCAAGAGTTGCACTTTATCTGAGCCTGCCTTTGAACTTGTGTGGCATCAATCAGTTGCTGTCAGCAGGCTCCTTGTAAAGGAGTTTCTTGAGAGGTTTCTAGTCTGTCCATCAAACAAGTTTCCAGAACTTGTTTTATTTTCTTTGCATGCACTTACATTTCTGACACTGGAGGCAGTGGCACAACTCACTCTGCTATTAAAATAGACATAGGTGAAGGGTCCTTTAGGTGATAACTATATACATTGACAGATACAAATAAGTTTGTAGCTACCTCTTTAATATATTAGCTATAATTAGCTCTGTAGTGTAAGCAAAAGTGATAATGAATGAGGTCACATTTTTGAAATATAAAATCATCTTTAAATCTGAAAACTTTCAGCTCAGGAAGTGTATATTTTGCAAACAGTTTGTGGTTAAAATATTGTGCTTTGAAGTAGCCACCATACAGAAGTCGTTCAGAGTATGTCTAAAGAGATAGCTGACTGGTGAAAAATACTTTCAAGAAGTAAAACTCATCAACCTAAAATGCTCATTTGTTCAGAGTTTCATTATAATCTGCAATTACACGTAATGAAGTGTTAATATTGCCACTGTGTCACTAGCATATGGCAGGAATCTAAAATAATACTTAACTTCGTATTTTTCAAACTATGCAAGACTTCACATAGGGGCACTGTAAATCAGAAAGAAAGCCTGAATTTCCAAAGTTAGGAGTAAGAAATAAGTATTATATATATATATATTATATATGTGTGTGTGTATAGATTTTAAAAAAAATAATCAGCAGATAGATGTTTGTCTGAACTTTGTAGCTTTCTTATCTCTAGCTCTGGTGCTAGAGGCTCTACGGAGAGACGTACCATCTAAAGGGTTAGTAAGGCCACTGCTACTCCAGTCAAACTGGACAGGTGGTAGAGATTCCTAGAGTTGAAAAGTCAGAAATCAGATTTTATAGTCAGTTCAGGTTACAACAATGCAAAGCAGTTCAAACAACAGATTCTTTAGCGTCTAAACACTAAAAAAAGACAACTAAATGATCAAGCCCCAGCTTTTGGGAGGTGTGTATTTTTATTATATGCACTAGAGATTCAAAGTAGATTTGTTCTACCACAGGAAGTCCATTAAATTCTGAACAGCACAGATTAGGTAACTTCTAAGTCAAACAGGATTTGCAATTTAACTAAAACATATGTATTGAATAACAAACCTTAAGGCATCGTTGAAAATTAAACTATTACTTCCATGGAAGATGAGGCACTTGGCATAAAAAGTTTTGTATACATAATTACAGGGCAAATTCAGAACAGTGAAAGCTGTCTGTGCATCCATGCTTTGTCTTGATCATATATATTATTTATCATCCAACAACCCATCATTCTTTTGGTTTATTTTGCTCTTAAGAAACATAATCCCCACACAGGCGGGACAAACTATCAACACCCTCTCCACTCCACCCCCTTTAAAAATAAAAGTGCTGTGACAATATATCCTTTCACAGTTAACTCCTCCTGATCTAAATACAAACCATGGGCAGCAATGCTTGAACAAGAGGAGGATGGAAGCATTGACTCCTTCTGGGAGCCCACCCTTGCCTTTTGCTCTCCTCTTGTTCAGCCTTTTGGACACAAGCAAGCAGCAGGGACCATGATCTGCAGGGAAGGTGTGCTCAGGTGCAGGGTGACTTGCAAGCACTGTCCTCCTGTACTCTCAGGACACAAACTGATGGGACAGCAGCAGAAATGTCTGAAAGAAGCTGAACCTTTCTACTTCTGTGCATTACACTCTGCTCTCTCCCCAGTGAAATCAATTGTAGTGAAGCTTCTAATGGAACAACCACAGTATGGGAGAAAAGCAATGCATGTCCTCAGCAATATTTTTTAAAATGCATCAGTATTTCTTAAGGTTCCAGTGGCTGAGCCATACCTTCTCTTTGCTTTTGTAGAAAAATCAGCCTTCATTTTTTAATTTTAAAACTTCCAACCATCTGACACTGAAGAAAAATGCAGATTCACTAATTGAGACTGTGGCTGAGGTGGCTGAAGTTGAGGTGGCTTTGCAGCACAATTAAGTTCACTGTAAAAGACATTTCCTCAGTGCTAGATGTTTACAGGAAGCAAAACAAAGGGAGCTGGAGATTTCTGTATTTACTTACAGGAAAGATTTTTCTAAGCAAGACATTTACCATCTAATGTCTTAAAGATACCTTCAGTACTGAGCACAGTTTGAATAGTCTTCTCCCCATGGAGGTTAAGAAATTAATTCTTCAATTTTTACTTTGCTTTGGGAATGATATTACTGGCATGGAAATGATTTGCATGTAGATATAATGTCAGCAGTGTGGAAGTTCCACCTGGTGAAGTAACCACCACTATCATCAGTAGCTCCTTTAAACTTTGTCACATGTAAAATATATTAACATTAAAAGGAGTTTGTAGGAAAAGAAAAGGGTAGTGAGTATGACAATTTAGCAGCTTTCTGCCCAGGGCAAAATGAACTTAAATTGAAACCAAGTGGCTTCCTTAGGAAAACACCCACTAGATTTTGAGTCAAAGGCCTGAGTCAGGGCTGATGACTGTGACAGAGCTGCATGGAAAAAGTGGCACCAATGGCTAGCTAAATGTTTGCCTTTAATGATGCCTTGACTTTCAGATTTGACAAGGATGTGATGAATTCTTCCTAAAATGGGAAAACACTAGTCTGACTCCAAATCAGTAAGAATATACCAAGGATATTAGTCTGCTCTGTGGGATGAGGCCACTCTACTTTGCCAAAGAGAATCCTATACAGGATGCTGGCAAGCCCCAGTCTATACACCAGCAAACAAAGTGAAAGGAGAAGGCAGAGGAAAAAAGTAAAATAAAACAAAGTTTTCTGCTTCTAAGGAACCCTAAGGAAACTACACTGGGACACCTGAACACAAGCACTGAAACCTCAGCCAATGGGAACATGCCCTGCAAATGGGAATATAATGTTTAACCTTTCTAAAACTGTGAGGTTGTTAGGCTACTGCAATTATTATTTTAATAACTTAAAGAAAAGTGCCCAGTCTAGGAGAATACTGAGAAATGGAGCACACTGCTTTCACTCCTCCAGGCCTCCATTTTAGATTACAGGACACAGTACAGAAACGAAAAAGCATACTCAGCTGTTAGAGTACTACTCTGAATGTTAAGGAAGTAAGAAAGAGGAAATTAAAATGCCTACTGGTTTTACTGCATCATATTTCACTTTGATACAAGCAAGAGATGTTTTCACACAGCAATTTTAGAATGTATTATATAAGAGCTCTTATAATCCAAAAGAGTAAAATGTAAATGTTTGTGTCTGTGCCAATAATTACCCCAGGAAAATTAAACAAAATTTAAAAAGGAAGCATTTTGCTGTCTTAAAGCTTGGTGAAAAGAATAAAAGGACTTGTAATACAAATACAATGTCAATATTTATATGGATCCCACAAATGAGCATTATACACATTCCAGAAAAAGCTCTACATGCAAGTAATTCATCCATTTCATTGTGTGTATTCATTGGCAAAATTATATAAAGTTCTGAAAGCTGCTCTTTTCAGACAACCCCTTTACAGAGCTTCCATCTGACAGAACAGCAAGTTCTGCAGCATCTCTTACCTGCAAATCTTTCCTATTCTGTCAACAAAGCTACACACACTCTCACACTCTTGGATCTTTCTCACATGTATAACTGGAGAGCAGCTCCTGATGGAGCCTTTGGCTGGTGGCCAATAAATGGTAGTTTGCATCTGTCATTGTTAGAAGTCCTGAAGGTCTCTTATGTAATTAAAAGTGCTTTTAGAGACTGTCACCCCACGGGGTTTAATTAAGGTTCAGTCCCTAATAGCCAGCAAGTGTAAGATGTATATTTCTGTTATAACCTGATCCCTAATTCAGTGGCTTTTGTGCAAGCAGATGTGCTGTAATGGGCACCTGCAGAAAAGAATCACTGCTAATTTTCTTCTCAAAAGGTCTGGGTCACTGCAGATTTTTATTCCAATATAAAACTGACTAAGTAAAACCTGGCAGGTAGCCCTACCAAAGAAACACAGTTCCAAATGGAGAGAAGAGAAGACAATGCATTGAAGCAATAGCAGAAGAGCAGAAATATCTGGACAACTTTTTTTTCAAAGAATCCAAAGAGAAGCAGATAAACTTTAAAACAATATTATCCAGAAAACAGTATCAAACCAAGAGAAACCAGTGATCCTTAAGTCCAGACAGCAACTCTTTAGACAAACTATTTTGCATGCACTGCCTGAAGCCTTGGCTGTGATGTAGAAGCCCACTAGAGCTGCACAAAAAAAGAAGGCAGCACCTGTCTTGGGTCCCACAATCAAAGGGTGCCTATTTCACCAGCCACTCCTTACACCTCTACAGAGTGCCTCTACAGAGCCTTTTACTTCAGCCCTGTGAAGTCTTTGAGACACCATGCTTAGATCAAGGCAACAGTAATCAGAAGATTATTTCATATTCTGTTTACTGCCTTACAGTTATGAGCCCAGAGAAATAAACCCCTCAATTGTCAAGATAAACAACAGATTAAAGAAGAATTTAGATGCTACCTTCAAATATAAAAGAGAATGACTCTACAAAAATCATCTTTATACAATAAACTAATGTGACAAACCAGTCAGTAACTTGCTTGAGAACTCAATTTCAAAATCCTTGTCCTTATAGCTTAAATGCCTCAGATGGAAATTTGTCCACTCTATTTCCACAGCCTAACTCAGTGTGACCCACTGTGGGGAATGAAGGCAAAACATTCTGAGTTTATACCATAACCAGAAAGAAACACTGCAGCTCGTTTGCTGCTTTTTACTTCACTCTATTAGTTCTAAAGTTCTCAATTATAAATCCCTGCATGCTTTTGGCTACTGGCCTACAACAAAAACATTTAGGAGGCATTTCTGTGTTTCTACAAATGTTCCTTCCACTATTACTTTTGCCTCATCAGTCTTCCAAAGCCTTGTTCCCTTAGCAGAAAGTCACACACACATGCACAGACACTGATCTGTATACAAGTGCCATAAATGTCCCCAAACAGAGGAGAATTTTTCCTTGAGCAAAGAACACGAATCTATCAACCAGAGCCTCTCCTTCCAAAGAGAATGTCAATATTCTGAAGTTTCTGAAAATAGTGATAAATAATCATTCTGAAAATGGAGGAATTTAGAAGTTTAACTAAATAATTACACATTAACCAGGTATCCTTAAGAGATACTTGAATTATTGCACCTAAATCACTTGCATTTAGAATAAGAAGTATCAGAATAATTTTAGCATAAAAAGTTTCAGAGTCCACTAAAACTGCCTGTATTTCCACTGAATATTTTAACAGTGTTTGTAGCACAGTTCCTAATTAAATGTTTGGGCACATCATCTTATTACCAGGACAATCTGGAATATTCTGAAAGAGCCATTTGCACAATGTGATGTGAAACTGGATTTTCCTCAAAGGAAACAGAAGCCACCAATCACTGACAGAAGATGAGACCAAGAAAGAAAGGAGGTCTCTGAGGTGGACAAGTGATCATTCGTGCCCTGAAACTTTTGGAATGTGATCTAACTGTAGCCTCCTAGAGCTCTTAATGGTTACAAACTCTAACCCATCTCTTCCTCAAAAGCTTATTTTAGTATTTGTCTTTTTGGAAAAGCTAACCTAATGCCAACAAGTGCAGACAGACAGCACAGAAGCTTCCCAGATGTATTCATGGACCATAACTATTGAACAGAGGTGGCCTTGTCAGAACAAGCAATGGGACAAGATTATCAAACTGTGACAAGTAATGGGAAATTAATAATTACAGAAAAAGAGAAACTTTGGGTAGTAGAGGTTCTTATTTTCAGCACTATGACTGTCAAGCAACTGAGAAAATGGCACTTGTCAGAGACATTGCTACTTCAGGCTCTCACAGCTCTCTACACTGTTCAGTGTACGGCTTAATTTATGGTTTCTTCTCTGTAAAAAAGGGTGCTTTGAATCCTGCAAAAAGACTGTGAAAATTTCTGACTTTCTTAGAAATTAGATGTCTTAGATTTCTTAGAAATCTACTTTCACAATAGATTTCTTCAGGTCAGACTGCTGTCAGTAATCACTATTGTTACCTTTTCTTACATCCAGTTCAGCTGCTCAGTTGCACTACATATGAGGAGCAGCACAGGAAGCACCAAATGTTCATTGCTGTATGAAACAATGTTAGCTCTGAGCCCACTGACAAACTGCTGCTCAACAATGAAAAAGAATTTTCCTCTGCTACAAGCACATCATACTTAGAGCTCTGCAGTGTGACAGAACAAGGACTGCAAGGACTTCACTGTAGTCACAAGTACCTACTGTTCAGGTTAGGTGTAGCCCAAGAATAATTCTTTCTGGAATGCCTTCAATCAGAAGTCACAAGCACAGCAGGGAACTGAAGATGCTGGGTGGATTAAACAAGACCTGCACTAAGGAAGGACACGGTCTCTGAATATGTACTGAGCATCACTGAAATGACATTGAAAATGAAGTATCTCTGCATATCCCATTAGCTTGTTGACAACCACACACATTGCAACATGCATGACATTCAAGTGCTCCTCTAATATCCTTACATCGAAACAGCAGCAACAGAGAATTTGTGGAATTCAAAACCTCACTCCTAAACTCCTCTGAATTAATTTTGTATCTGACTTTAAAGACAGAGAAGCCAGCAAAGCAACTGTGCCTAACAGACAATTCAATAAAATCTGGCACAAAGGGCCAAGAGAATTCATATAATCAAAAAGCCACACCCAAAATCTCTCTCTGGGTAGCTGGGCTGCTTTTCATGACACTCTGAAGAAGTAAGAAAGGGCAAAAGGAAATGAATATGAACAGTATAAATGTAAATAGGATAAGTCAGAATCAAGGGCTAACCAACATGTAGAACAAGCTGCAGAATAAGTAAAGATGAAGAACTTTAGCCAGAGGTCAGATGATTCTAACAGTACATAAAATATTTGTCTGATTGCTCCCTGCCTTTGAGAGCAAACTGCTGTGAAACAGTAAAGATCATCAGGACTCTGAAATGGTGGCCACCAACTGCTACAGCCTCAAAACAGGCTCCCAGTCACACATGAAAAGCAGATCCAAGAGCAGGGCTTCAGTCTGACACAAACAACACCTGCCTTTTACATAGGGGTGTCTTTGAATGCACCTAGATATTTTAAACATAAAGAAAGAGACAAGGCATAACATTATTTCCCTCATTCTTTCTTTTCCCCTCCTCATCCTTCTCTCTCTGTTTTTTACCTGGAACTGATCAGATGCACATGTGTTCATCTCTGGTGATACAGGAGGTGTCTGTCCTATTGAAGCTATTTTTTCTGCTGCAGATATTGGTTTCAAAGGTTCCTTGGTAGGTTCTAACATACCCTGAATAAACAAACAAACAAATAATCTAATTTAAAAAATTATTTGAACACACAGACACACACATTTACAGACATTTCAAGAACTGCAGATGCCAAAAACTGGAACACACTACTAGGCAATACTACCCTCAACTAAGGGCTTGGGGGTAACCATGTTTCTCTGGGACACTTTCACTGTGTGGGGCAGTAGATGGAGCAGGGGAAAATCATCCTGGGTCCTTAGGCCTAAGAAACATTTTAGAGCCAGTAATAGAAACCCAAGTGTTGAGCTGGAGCTTGTTTTCAACTTTCAGTCATGTAATTTAAGCTGGAGAAAACAGTTACTTGATAAGGTGATGTCTTCTCCTCCCAATTGTGCATAGACTATTCCAGAAATATCAAATGACCCATCACAAAAGTACAAGTGCATTAATTCCATTTCAACAATTAAGCAAATCACAAGAAACAAATCTAATTATCAGTTTTCAGAATGATACCAAGAATGATAATTACTGAGATGGAAATAAATACATTAAAGAAGCATTAAGAAAATAAAGTCTCATTTTCAACTTTAAGCAAACATTTCAAATATAGACAGTATTATGAAAAAGTCTGAAATCTGATATTGAAAAAAATTGAGGGTGAGATGATCTACAGAAAGCCCAAAGTTAGCACTGAGACATGCCAACCACCCAAGAACAATGAGAAACCCCCAAATAAAAGCATAGGATTTGCAACTACAGCATTTTAAACCATTTTCAGGAAGTCACTTGCCAAGATCAGCTGTCCCACAAATGTTTCTACACCATATTAGGAGAGCTTTGAATTTACTCACCAGTTAAATAATTTCTTTTGGACAACAGAGAAACACAGAAAGCAACAAGCCACTTTATTCCTACTATCACTGCTATCCAGCTTACTGTGTGCAAAAGTATATAAAAATTTTAGGAGATAATTAATCAGCAACAACAATCTGTTGCAAAAAACAACTCTGTGTGTTGCAAACAGCAATATCTCTGAGTTGTTTTAACTACCTGTATCAGAATACCATGCTTGCATCCAAAGAAGTACAGGAGCTGACCTTGATGCATCAGAAAACTGCAGTTTAATAAAATTAAACTATGTAATTAAATCAGCCTAATATAAACCAAAGAAAACTATTTTTTCACTATTCCATTTGTGGATGATCATATGAAAACATGGGTGTGCTTGTGTGTGTGTATACATACACATACACTGTTTTTTGAGAAAAAAGAATATTTATTCTGCTCAGAGCAGCAAAAATCACAAACCTTATCTTCTCCCTGTTTTTACTGAATACTTCATTTAAAATCAAGTATCTGCTTGCACACATAATGAAAAAATTATTTATTTGGTAATTCTTTTCTAGCATTTCTACTGATACCTAAGCCATAACTGTACTTACAAAAATACCTTCAGCACACTTGGTGTTTGCCATTTAATATATTTCATTATATGATGATGTTGAAACCACAACAAAAAATAATACTAAAAAAAGCTTACCAGTCCTGCTGCATACATGGGTACTATAACAGGCTGCTTCTTGTTGCCTGTAAAGAGCTGAGAAAACAACAACAACAACAAAGAATTTACTTAAGAGTTTCTACTTCAGTGATGGAAATGTTTTTCAATGCATAAATTATTGTTGAAATATTATTATAGTTCAATATAATATTATTATATTTCAATACATTAACTTCTTAAGGTTAGTATCACAGAATAAATACTATGTTAATTATAAACACAATAGTTAAAAACTAATGCAACTTATAGAAGGCTGCCAGGTGGGCATTCACACAAAACACTTCCAACCTGATCCTACAAATAAAGCAGAGCTTCCTAATTTAGAGAGGCAGCTTCACTGGCAGACTCACAATATTTCTTGTGTCAATTCCCAGGGAGCACAAAAGCTTTTTGTTGCTGTGGGAGCCACCCCACTGGTATCTCAGGCCGTGGGCATCGTGGATGTCCTGCAGCTCTGTCCACACGTCCATCAGCTCCCTGCACAACCCATCAGAAATCAAGTCATCATTCAGAGAAACAGCTTGGGTATTTATTCTGGTTTTGAATGCAAGTGATTTATTATACATTCTAATTAAACTCATGACCAGGCACAATATCCAGGGGAACTAAAACTGCACAGTGTTCTCAGAACAATTATAGTTCAGAGTTCTTGCTGGAAAATGATGTCCATGGCAGACAGGACCAAGCCTGCTTAGACTTCATCATCACATGAATAAATATAGTACTTTAGAGCAAGTGTTAGCTACAAATAAGACATATTTGGTTAATTCAGAGACATCATTGAGAGGCAGATGATAGGCTGCTGAGTTGCTAAGTGAAGTACTCCTGGTGCATGTATTCACAAGCATTCTGACAGATAGCTGATTTTCACATGATGGCTCCTCAAAATGCTTGAAGCAAACACTTCATTTTAAATCACTACCATATGTGGTTCAAGTTCATTTTATATTTGTTGCATTGTGGTTTCTTACCCAGTGCTTCCTAAAGTCTCCTCAGTTGTTATCTGCTTTTCACCTGCTTCCAACAAATGATTCAAGGAACTTATTTCTTCTTCAATTTCAGCAACAGGCATGGAAGGAAAACAGACTTCAAATATTCGTTCCAGACGACTTAGCAATGTTGTCTATACCAAAGAGAAAATATTTATATCAGGTTCTGCTAACTGCTATAAAGATAAGTCCAATATTATAGCAAGATGGAAAACAATTTAGAGCTAACACAAGATTACACTTATCACAAAATATTAACTGTCAGAGGACCACAGGACTCTTTAAACACCAAATACAGGCCTCTAGCTGCTAAGAAACAGTAAGGATCTGGCCCTCTGCAAAGTGAGTTCTTAGAGAAGAGCCCAAAGTTACTCTGTTACAAATTAGCAGAAAATGTATGCAACAAGATTTATGCTGTATAAGGAGAATGCCTCAGCAAGAGATTGGACTAATGGTTTCCAGACACTTTAATTCCAGAGCATGCACTGAGCATTGGCAGATGGATCTAACATAGAAAACAAAAGTCAAACAACCTCCTGCCCTCACAAAAACAACAAAAAAATCTCTCTCCTTTTTTTTTTGACAAGCATAGTATGCTGTCTTCTTTTCAACTTCTTCTCTTACATTTCTCTTTTCTCTTTCATATTTCCATATAGACAGGATTTCAACTTCTTGTACTTCTGTTAATTGATCTCGGACATCAGATGTACAAATGATATGGAAAATTTTTTCCTTAGTTCAATCCATTAAAAACAGGTGAGCATCAAGCTTTTATTATTTATTAAAATACCAACTGCAAGGTTAAATTTAAAATTAAGGTTAAAATTAAAGCCTTTTAAAATAAATTTTGCCAGAAACACCTGAATCTCTTTTCTTGCTAAGGAAAGGAGGCACAAGCCTGACATTCAGTGCAGCATTTCCATCTTTCTAATTCAATGTTCCTCAACAACCACTTCCCCAGTCCTCTGTTGCACCACACACAGGGCAGCATCCAGCAGCTCCAGCACCTGCTTTTCCACTGGGGAAATGGAAAAGAAACAGAGTGGGTGGAAATCCCACGGTGTGTGCTGTTTTAGCTGTGCCAGCAGAGCCCTCCTGTGGAGATGCAGCATATTCCAGCAACAATGTTGAATTTACACACATAAGCCTCAAAACAGAGGGGTTTTGTTACAACTGAGATGATTTGAAGCTCAGAAAAAGCAAGGTTGTAGGAGGAATTTACCTATTTTAGTCAGGCCAATCAATACAACTGGGACAAACCTTCATGCAGCAAAATATCTGCTTTACAATTCCAAGAGTTATCTACAACATTTCTCATTTGAATTTTTAGCTGAAAATTTGCCTTTTCTCTCATCTCAACTAAGCAACTCATAGACCATGTAAATAGCAAACATAACAGAGGTAAATATGTGATCAGAATATCTGGATTCTGTATTGGAGTTGGGATGATGAGTCAGAAACTGGGATTGAGTCTGTCCAGACTATTCAGCCACTAACTCCAAAAAAAAACCCCAGGAAAATGAATTGGCTTAGAGCAACAGCTCTTCAGTTTTACTATCTGTGAAAGAAATGCCTGACAGGGACAGCCACCAAGTACAGTCACTTGCAAACCATAATGTAAAAATGTGCAAAGATTTGAATTCAGGGCATACCTGACTCATCTTTTCTTTTTTTTTTTCCCTTTTCATTACCTCTCAGGTAAATTCTGATCATAATGAGCCATGTTCTACAGTATATAATTTTCCTTTAAATCATCTCTCAGCGCTCAGTCATTCTGCCTATACACTAAGTTGCAATACTTGCAGGCTGTTTTGTGTTTGTTGACTAGAAGTAAGAAACAAACTTGCATTTTCAGGAAGTAAAATGAAACAGTATTCCAGATTCTAGCCTAATGCTTCAGCACACAAAAGCATGCTCTGCTTCAATTTTAAACCTTAACTTTGCCTACAATATATCACTTCCTCTTATCTTCCATCAACAGGTGATGCTTACTTCATTTCTGTAATAGAGCAAGAGTACATATCCCCAGGGAAAAGCAAGAGGCAGATGAATGGCTTTGGATCATGGAAGCAGCAAGGCATCACATTTCTTGAAAAGGATCAACATTTGAGAACATGCTAGTGACTAAAAATATGCTTGCTTAGGTAATGAAAGAATTAACAGAACATCTCTAAGAACTAAGCAGCATTTCAGTCAGTGTCACATTTCAAATTTGAGTCTAAGAACTGTGCCAAAATCTCAGGAACAGTTTAACTATAACATTCTTTACACTTCCTGTCATCTCTTCTAAATTTCCAGCAATGCTCAGCCCTTATTTCTACACAACAAAGAATGGTTTCCATAGCAAGCCAGAGTAATTAATTCTGTATGTGCAAATGGACAAAGGGATGAGTGCACAAACACACATCTCCAGGCAGTGGCAATGGAAGCAGCTGAACTTGTTCTTCTAATTGGTGATGAAATCCTGTGGTCACAGCTTCCAGGTATAAAGGGCATCACCAAGATTTTAAAGCTGGTATCAATGCCCACCTCCTACAAACTTTAACCTATTATTGCATAAATCACACTGCAAGAAAATACTGTGGATGACCAGAAGTAATGTCATGTCTGTCTTTCTGGAAAAAAAAAAAAAAAAGGCAGAAAACCAAGAATTTTTATCAACTTTTCACATCACTAAAAGTATTTGATACCTGATTGTTCTCCATAGCCATTTGAAAAGAATAATTCTTGAAGGCACCTACAGAAGATGTAAAGCTACATCTTTAGCTTTAGGGTAAAAGCTACAGCAGCTGCCATTAAACATTAACTGGGATTCTCCAAATAGCTGATAAATAAATAAATATATAAATAAATTTACTGATAAATGTAAAGCCCTATAGTTTCTGTAAATGCATAGAAGATTTTGGTAGACACTTAAGATACGTGGTAATCACCACCAGAACAAAAAGTATCAGAGACTTTTTTTTTTTTAAATGAGCATAACAACAGGATTAGAATTTATCTCTGTGGCAATTAAATGGGGGCAAGATCCATCCCTCAGAGCTGAAAGCCCAAAGTACTTGGTTTACACAATTTGGGTTTTTTTTTCTTTTTCTCCATCACAAGGCCATAGAATCCATTATCTCCTTCAAGACAGCAATTCTTCACTGACCACCCAGCACACCAAATCCTCCCCAGCTGCCCCCACACGAACCCAACAGCTACAGGTCACTGCATTTCTTCAGAGCTATGAAAAGAGCAGATAATAAAATTTGCTATAAAAACAACACCTTGAGCCCAGTGGACACAAATGGCACTTTTCACCATATTGCTGCTGTAATACTTTTGTGGGTGAAGTTCTGTGTGCAAGAGTGGAAATAAACCAGTCCTTCTCCTCTCCAGGGTTCTGATCAGGTATGAGCTGTGGAGCAGACACAAGAACTCATCCAGGTGAGCTCTCCTTCAAAGAGTGGAGTAGAAATTGGTCCTTTCACCCTCTCCCCTTTCCACTGGAGGCCACAGCCCCATTTTTTCACACAAGCCCTTATTTTCCCTTAGGAAATCTCTTACATCCCACAGCATCTCTGCTCTGGCTGCCTCCAGAGATGCTTTAAGAGGGGGAAAGTCAAAAACAGAGCATGCCTTCAACCCTCCTCATCCTGCTGCCAAAAAAACAGGCCAGGAGGAAGCAACACAAATTCTGGGCTGTTTGCATCTACCAAACACAAAGCTTGAAGACCTAAGAATAAATAGTGTAATAGTTAAATTGTTGAGCATGTTTAGATATTCAAGCTTATGTGAAAAACAAAGAAAAAACATATTAAAGGAGATGGAAATGAGCCTATGAAAGACCCAAGACGCTAAACATATAAAGTAAGAAAGGAATAAAGTCCATGTGGATATGAGTGGCTTCTAGTCAGAAGCTGAATGAAAGCTCTCAAATGGGAAATAATTTCGTCCTGGGATATATAAATAGTAATGCTAAAACAACCTCCTCTCAAACTATTTTCTTTTGTAAGATTCCTGTTCTGAAAAACAGCAATTATGGGCTACTTTTAATAGTCTGATTTTTACTGTTATTCAGCTGCAAATCCTTCAGAACTGTGCTATGGACTTAAACCCACTAAACCTTTGCAGAAAGGTATATTTACATAACTAGCCATACTATTTAAATTTCCCTTACTGAACTGAGGGGCTGAAGTCTTTATGGTCATAATTGCTTTTTTTCCAAAAGGATGATCATTGCCCAAGACAGAGTAGACTCCAAATGACAAGAGATCCAGGGTTTTCTTTGTCTTGGTGCATTTTTGTGGCTTAGTAACTGTGCCTCGCCCACACTGATTAATCTGAAGAGGCAGAGCCCTCCAGCACAGGCTCTTTAATAACTGGAGAACCTTAAAACCCACTTGGAGGCCTGTTCACCTTTTCCTTCACCCCTTCCCAGGGTTTGTTAACTCTCAGCTAAATCAGGTAAGATTTGGCCTTCCAAGCAAGCCCTTCTTTAGCTCTGGATGCTCCTTGCACACAGGCAGGCACAGCCATATTCCCCACCCACACGATTACCATGGATTATTACTGCTCTTGTGCCTGGCTGCTGAATCCTATATATATAATCTTAATGCAGCAGAGTAACCCCCTCAGCTGACTAATGTTCAGCACTATCTCAAGGAAAAAAGCTGTGCTACAAGCCTTATATTCATCACAAACAGAACTTGGTAACGTGCAATATGATTGCATGAAAGGCACTAATGCATGTGGCAGGCTTGCTCAAGACTTGTTGGATCAACCAGCTCACCCACAACTACACCCTAAATCTGTTAATGAACACAAAGGCACATCACTAATGCAAACTGCAGCCACACTGAACCCAAGCATTACAGCTTTACAGCTGAAGAGAGAAACTAAATGGATTAAGGTATATGCAGAATTGGTAGCTGTGTGTACACCATGCCCCTTCTCCTCTGAATAGAAGAGGTCAGCATGTTAAAAATCCTGAACTCTGAATTGTGTGCAGGATTCAGAGAGCCTGAGACCAAAGGCAAGGAAGAAAAGACCATGATCTCTTTGCCACTACTTAATTTTTGTGAACTCCCTTCCCCTTAGTTTCATCCTTTATATTGTATATTTTCTAATAAAAACTGGATTAAACAGTTGAATTGAAGCAAAGCCTATTTTTAATTAAAGATTATACCAAATCCACAGTCTTTGAACAGTTGCCCATCGTACATATATTGTACAATCAAGTTTGCATTCAGAATGCAAAATATTTTCCTGCCATCTCCACATTCAGAATATACAAAGTATGAAACTTCAAGAAAAACACACTGAGACCTTTTCAATGGAAACTTGAGCTACTGATGAACAACTTTGCTTTCATGCTGCATTCTGATGGATGAAAATCACTGTATACATCATTTTCAGATTTAAACACCAGTGCTGCTGGCTAAATATCCTTTTCAATTTTCTGCTTTTGCAAAGAATTCCATTAGGATCACTCTGTTTATAAACCATTCAGGATTCTTTCACTAGCACATTACAGCCAGCCTCACCGTCACTGATCAAGTGTATTCAGTGTCTTGTAAACGATCCCAGCTTACCTTTAGCCTAAGCTGAGATCTCAATTTCCCCATCTGTCTCAAGTGTCTAACACATGCAGTATTTCTCCCTGGTACACAGCCTGCTGCTCCCTTTGGGTTGCTACAGCAAGTCCTTTTTAGATCTGCCAGCAATACATTGAGGCAAGTGATCCCCTCCTCCCTGTCCTTCTTTAGGCTGGGTAATAAAAACTTTGCTCTCCTCCCTCTCACCACATTTATCTTGCCTGCCAGTATTTCTGCTTTTGCATTAAACAGCTGCAGGACTAAGTTTAATACATGGCACACAAAAGATTGGCAACTACTTTAAAATGCCATCTTTTGTATTTTGACCTCAGTGACACCCTCTTAAATGACAGCAAGGAAGCTGAACAAAATCTGAGTTTAATTTTACTAAGATTCTGCACTCAGGACTGTCTGCTGGCTCATGTTGACTCATTAGTTAATCTCTGTTTCTAACAGCAATCTAGCAAACTATGGCTCAATGGATTATAAATAGAATTACTATTTCATCTTAAAATAAATATTTTTAATATAAAAAAGTTTTAATGGATCCTTCCAAAACTTAAAAGCACTTACAATATAACTACTGCTTTTAAGAGTTCACTGAAGAAAAAAAAAATGTAGCAATTGATGTTGCATGGCTAAGGAAACTATTGCAGCAGAGAAAACACATCCAGCTCAATTTCCTCTCCAGTTTATTTGTGTAAAACATTCTCTCAGCTGTACTTCCTCACTGGCAGAGAAGGGAGAACATCACTTTAGATCCAAACAGTCACAAGTGACTGTAGCATAAAGAGAAGGAATGAAGAAACTTCAAGCCTTAAAATTTGCTTTACAACCTAATCAAACTACTATATAACTTAATGGCAGACTAAGCAAGGAACTTCCAATTTAACTTGACTTTTATCTCTTGTTAAGGCAGACTAGAGGAGGGAAAACAATTTTCCTCTGAGGGTTCTGTTTTTATAAACATCTACATTCAGGAGTGCTTTCTGTTTGAAACCTATCATAAATTTACAGAAAACTAAGTGAAAATAAGTATTTGAAACCTTCAGACAATCCCTTAATATTAATTAATTACTAGAAAAAAGGCGTGATATACTTGAATCATCCCCCCACCCCATTTCTTTCTCAGATTCTGGACAGTCTTTCAAGTGGCAAGAGAAACAATTGAGTTTAACTGCACTGATGACCTCAGTACTCTCCAATTTTATGGGTGAATAGGTAACAATAGATTTGTGCTTCAGCTTGAGAAATGGTCCAACACATTCAGGTGATAAAGCAAGGTCTTGCACAGACAAAAATCTGCCTACAGGTTTACTTGGGAACCTCTTTTTTTTTTGGCTTTTTTGGCTTGTGAAATCTCTTTGAGGTTTGGAGTGTTCAGTCAGTGCACAGAACAGCAAGCAGGAGGAGTAAGGACCTGAGGCTCACAGCTTTTAACGTGACAAGAAATCAGTGCTAAGTCCCAAAAGCTCCATTCCATTTGCTGAGGCTGGCAGAGCTCCAGCTGGCACAACCTTCTGAAAAGCCATTTCACCTGTCACTGGTAGGAAATGGGAAGAGGCAGGGCTGTCACTGAGCAAGGTCCTGAAAGAAAGGACTTACCTCATTTCCTTTTTATTGCCAGAGAAGATCCAAAACCTTTCAGACACATATTACCACTAAAATCCTTTACTGCTGCTGTTGCTGCACGCTTCAAAAAGACAGAGCATGTTCTAAACTACTCACAGGGAATGACGTGAATAAAAAGAAGCTTTGAAGAAAATTCTAAACTGAAATTGTTGTTCTGAATTTTGTAAAAGTATTATTAAATGCTTAACAAAAAAAAATATTTGTATGAATAGCCACAGATCTCAAAATGACTGCTAAAAAGGCTTAGGAAGTAACTAATTAGGAATTAATGAATACTTAGCAACGAAAGCAGAAAACATAGGAGAGGTGGTAAGAAATCAACCTATTTGCTTCCCCCTCCTGGAAACTTCTAATTAGAAATAGCAGCAGGTTTAACAAATCTCCAGTCCTCTGTGATGTTGCTATACTGTGCAGCTTCCCACGATTAATACCTAACAGAGATTTATTTTTAAAGAACTTTTTAAAGAGTTAACTTCCCAGGAGTTTGATTACCCAAGACAGAATTCCACAGCTTGTGTTTTATCATGCTGTCTGCTCTAAGTGAATTACTGCAGCTATTTACAAATCAAATCATCATTTTTAATCAGATTTTGAAAACATTGATAGGGAATGGTGATGGAAAATTTTGGGAACCAGTAATCCCAGCTTCCAGTCACACCATTATTTTACAGAAAGGAAACAGAGTGCCTCCCCAAGGGCAGTAAACAATGAAACAAAAGGAAAAACGACCACAGGCTCTGAAATGTTCATGTTGGCTTATTCCTTTGATCCATTTATGTAAAGGATCACATGGAATCATCCAAACAAATTCCTACAAGTTCCAGCACACCCTGCTCATTTGTCTGTGGGAAGTAACAGTGCTGCAAAGATCTGCAAGATCCAAGCACAGCATAATGTTTCCTATCAGCCCATCTCACACAGCACATTAAATCTCTCCTAAAAGGCAAACAAGCACTATTCAAATATTTGTTGTACGCAGAAGCAGGAAGCAGAAGGAACTGTATGCACAAGAGCAGAACAAGACTGAGGAAAACCAAACAAAGCCTTACCTGAACTGAAGGTGACAGCTCTTGGGATTGCTTGCTGATAGTCCCTTGGCAAGATGCTAAAGCAACACTGTCAGTCTTGTGTAACACTGGGCCATCACTCCTGGCAGACACGTCAGTCCTGTGTGACTGCCACGTCTCTTTTCTGTGATGAGATTCACCAGCCTGCTCATCTCCAAAGGCAGCCCAAGAAGAGCTGTCTTTTTGTTCATCTTCAAAAGCATTCCAGTCTGTAGCCTGGTTACAACCTGCTGAACTGAAGTCTGCAAAGTCATCCGAGTCCTGGAAAGCAACACTCTCATCTTGAGGTTTTGGCACTGAATCAAAGTCTCCAAATTCAGTATCATCACCATTTCCCACCTCAGTAGTATGCTGGAAGTCTAGTCCAGAAGTTTCACTGGTAGTATCACATTCTAAAGTGTCAGCAGCCTGATTCAGTTCAGCTTGCTCCAAACCTGCTGGTTGCTGAGAAAATGTGTCCCTGAATTCCCCAAATTCCTCCTTGGGTTCGCTAATGTGTGAGGGCTGTTCAGAAGTTCTTTCTGAATCTAGAGCACTCCTGAAGGTGGGAGCTGCACTGCTGACTGAACCAAAGTCCCCAAACACATCATCCTCTTTGTCACTGCAAGCCAAAGCTTCAGTGCTCCTTCCACCATTCTTGAGATCTTCAGAAGCAGCCAGCTTTTCTCCTGCAGGATCACAGCTTTGGAGCTTATCAACCTTGATGTCTGCTGCTTTTGAAGAATCCTCAGGCCTACTAAAATCTTTGCCATTCTCTATGTGATGCTCTCTTCTCCTCCCACTGTGCTCTCCATTCTCTGTAGTGCATACTGAACTTCCAGTTGTTTGAGGTGTACTAGAAATTGCAAATTCCAGTGCTGAGGGACCCTGTTCACAACTGATTTCTGAAATGCAAACCTCTTCTTCACTATGGGCTACTCTGTTTATTCTGTTGTTCTCCTGAATGCTCACTGAGTCTCTTTCAGTAAGAACACTGCATATTGTAGGCCCTGTTCCCTCTAAATGGATTGGGGTTTCGTTTGAGAAGGTAGCAAAATCTGCAACATCTTCACCTGAGCTAGGCATCGAGTTCAAATTCTGCTCAGTACTATGGGTGCTAACAGTTTTCAGTCCCTTTGAGTCACTGATACTGTCTAGATCTTCTGTTCCCTGAGGATTTACAGGGTCTGATGCTGCAAATCCGTTTGTTAGAATCTCTAGACAAGGAAGTTTCTCACCATTACAAGCATCTATTTGCTCATCCTGGCTCTCAACTGCTACACCAGTTCTAACCACACGAGAAGAAAAACCCTCTGATTTTCCAGTGTTGTCTCTTTGTTCCCCCCTTCTGTTTACATCTTCTAAAGCAGTACCTGAAGTTCTAAACTTAGATTTTTCTTTGATAGTACTAGTAGCTGACATATCAGAAAGCTCCTTAGTATGAGTAGGAAGCTCTGCAATGCAGTCTTTATCTTTACCATTTTTAACAGATGTGAAAGTTGCAATGCTAGCTACATTGTCAGAATAATCATGGAGTGGGATGAAATGATTTGTGGGTATAAACTCTTCCTTTGGATGACTGTAGTCCGGTGTATCAAAATCAGCAAAAGCTACCCCAGCAGTGCTCACACCAGAAAATCCTCCAAACTCATCTTCATCATCATCATCAGCTCCATTGTCAAGTGGTGGAGGGGATGAGGAGTACATTCGAATAATGTCTGGTTCCATTGTTTGGTTCTGCTTCAACATTAATGTATTTCTGTAGGAGGGAAAAACAGAGCTGTATTAGAACCTGGCTAGCTTTTGTGTTCTTATATAGTTCATTTTTACAGTTTCATGCCTCATTTTTAAATGTGTATATAGGTCAGTATCTGTATTAGATATCAGAAAGAAACATTCCCCAAATCCAACTGTTTCACAAGTGACAAAGAATCTACTGGGACAGTTCAAGTCTCCTCTAAACTACTAAATGATCAAATTGTCAGCAGGCAGTGCTGAAATGATCCTCTTGAGCTGTTGTGCAACACACTGGCATAACTAAACTCAGTTTTAACTCATCAGCTCTCTACCTCCCATCAGCAGCAATTCACAAACTGCCAGTGACCCTGGTGCATGTTTTGCCACACTCCTTTGTGTGCTCAGCTGTGTGACAGGAATGAAGCCACTCCATGGGCTATGCCACAACAGCCATCCACCTAAGAGACCTTCACCTGCATCAAAGGCTTCAAAAAGTGTTTCTGTAAGCTCTGAAATTGTGAAGGAGTGGAGGAAGGAACTGCTGTTAAAACCACCAGCCAGCATCTGCTGCCTTTTAGTCTCTTTCTACCAGTCCAGGGGTTTCTGTTTGGTTGCCCTGTTCTCTGGATTTCCTACCCACAAAAAGCCAAGACACTGCCTCCAGAGCTGCTGCCACCAGCCTGCTTCTGGGCTTAGGGACCAGCTGAGAAATGCCATCATGATGCCACCAAAGCCAAGCAACTTCATCAAAACTTCTTCTCAAAAGGAGAGCTTAGCATGATTATTTATAAAATATTTAAACACAAATCACTAAATCACAGGGGGAAAAGAAAAAAGAAGAAAGTATTCCCATGGCCTAGATAGAAATAGATTAAGGACTCTCTCTGTCTTAACATTGCAAACCATTACAGGAAGAAGCCAGGTATGGATGGAAAATTTTCTTTCCTAATGAATGATCTGGACTTTTTCAATGCCGTGTGCAATTAATGAAGCAATAACAACTAGTGTGTAAGATTCAGAGTTTTACACACCACTGAACTAGTTCATACCTTAAAAGCCTTCAAAGAAGAGCTCACACCAAGCTCTCTCCATTTCAAATGACACTTGACATGAGTGAATTGTAACAACACTAAACCTCACCTACAGAAAAAGAGTGGAGCCAACCAACACATACTAGCAAATATTTAAACTTCTAACCACCAGAGTGAGTGCAGACTTTACAATACAAGTTATGCAACAAGGATAAAATGTAATCCTTATGTCCAGTGCCTTTAGCAAACAACATTGTAAAAGCACCTTAAAAGCAGCACACAAAGGATAAAACAGCAACAAATGAAGCTCTGAAGTTCTTCTCAAGCACAACATATCAAACACTTGATATTTGCCAGGAAATTGGCATCCTTGAGGTGAATAACATACTTACAATTTCTTTTGGAAAGGGTAGTTTGCAGTTACAAAAGTCCATCATGCTTATCAGATGAAACCATGAAGTAATTTGTAACATAACATGCAAACTGAAGAGAACTGCAAAGGAATTGTTTTGAATAAAGCCTTAAGTTGTCAACAAGCTCCCACAGAGGCTTACTCAGCACCAGCTGTTTAACAAGGTATTTGAAAGAAGAGCTTCACTTGCTCTAAACTTCTGAACTTTCCCATTAAAAGAAAATTTTGTCTCTATGCTTCATCAAAAACCATGTGTTTTAAGATTTAATCTTTTCAGATTTATAGGCTTGTATAGGCTGGTTTTCACCTGAGTTATTTAAAGTATCACATTCAGGTCTGTATTAGTAACCACACCACCTTACATTAGTAGATCTCATTTTGGCAAGACATGCCAAGAAAAATTAATTTTTAACCTACACCAGCCATAGATCCATATACTAGCCATCATAACAACTCTACCCATTTTTTTGTTGTTGTTGACCATTTACTGTATGAGTATTATAAACTCAGCCAAAAATAAATCACAATAGAGTAGAGAACATCCTTGGAGGCAAGGATGATCTAAAATAACCCAAATACACAGTTTCAGAAAACAAACTGAATAATGTGAGAGGAGCAAGCATCACAATCACAGGGAATTTATCCACAAGACTCCTTTTCTTTCCAGTTAACATAAAAAAGAGGAGACAAGGAACAAGAATAATAAGGATAAGCACAGGACAAAGATAACTGCATGGGAGCTGAAGCAAACTGCCAAAGCCCAACTGAACAGGTAGAAAGATGTCTGACCATTTAAAAAATTTCTCTCCTGCAACTTCTGACATTGAGCAGAAGAAACTTCCTTCAATTTTTTCATTTCAAAGCACTTTTAAAACATCACAGGGATCGTTTACACAGCAGCAGACCAGCAGCACAATGCTCCAGCTACGTTTCAATAACAGTTGCCAAAACAGGATCAGCAAGGAACATTAACTGTACATTTAAAATTCTGATCACAGGTTTGATAATCTACTACGTGTTTAATCAGTTTAACCCACAAGAACTCACTGCATAATCAATTGTATGGATTTCTGTAAGATTTTTAAAATTTCAGGTATTTCCAGATATGTTATTGCTGCAATTTAGAAGCCAAACATGCAGAACTCCAAAATGTATAAACCTGCATTTTAAATGAGTGTAGGGCTACGTTGACACAATTTAATTGTTGTTTACAGAATCCAAACATATTCAAACTGCAAGAAAAGGAAAAAAGTCATACCAGTATTCCCCCTCCTCTTGACTAATTAGTGATAAATTTTTAAAATGGGCATAATCCCAATCCCAACATGGGAATTTTATAGTCTTAATGTAGTTCTCTTCAAAAAGAATTTCATTATGGTCCCCTTTCATGACTTCCAAAAGTGTTCTTTCTATCTGCCAACTAGAAACCAAATTAGTTACTGTCCATTGAAACCTGTGGTGAAAACCCACAGGTCTGACTGAACTACTTTGTTCCTTATTTCATTTAGTTAATCCCTGCTTTGTCTGGCATCTCAAATACAGCTGGAACTGTGGCTTCATCTTTTGTGGTCCTTTTACCCAACTCAGACACTTTCTTGGTCAAGATATTCCCTTACATTATTTTATCAACTTGGTATTTCAAGTGATGTTCATGATGTGATTTCACCCTAAGCAGAATTTGAACAAGTTCTATGACCAATAATATGGATAATTTATCATCTTATTTTTGAGGGAATTGGCTACCAATTATAAAAGTATAAAGCTAACATGTTCTGTTCACTTATAGATTCTTCAAACATGTATTTCTCAAACAAAAAGAAACCACCCATTTTTCAGTATACTATATAATAATAAGGACTGTGATTTGAAGGAAATTCTATCAGTTTTTGCTTGTGTAACAGAGCATAACGTGCCTAACTTCTGTGATTTGTAATAAGCAACAACCCAGGTTTCTGGCATCAGACCTTACACCTCGAGGTGAGGAATCTGACATAGTTAAAGTGTTCATGTTTAGGGGATTGCTTTAGTCACAAACAGATTTATGTTGACAAATTCCAGTAATGTCTGCAGATCTCAACAGTTTAAGATTAGACTGGAGACAGATTTCCATCAATTGCTCATGATGTTGTACCAATGTTTTCTAGAAAAATAAAAAAGAACTGTATTTGCTCTCAGATGCCACTTTCTGCATTTCTGTCTTTTACCTATTTGCTTGTGGGGGTTTTTCTTAACTGGAAATGCTAGTTCTTGCATCCATGTATTTCTTTATATTCACATTCTAACATTCATTATCAAGGAATTTCTCAAACAAGTTTCAATACCACAAACAGGAGACCACTGTTTAAGTAATATTTAAAATGCAATGCACTCACAAGTAGAATAATGACATTGTACTCCAAAGAAAAAAGTTGCTGATTAATTTATTGTGATTCAAGGTTCAAGCCTTTTTTCTCAAGTCACAAGCATTTAAGAATGCAATTCAAGTTAATTTGAAACATTAAAAGAAGAGAGAAAACAAATCAGTAAAGCTAGAAAAATTCTGATAGGCAAGGAGCTGGAAAGAGAACATGCATATCCTTCTTTTATGATCACTAACTAGGTTTTCAAAATATTTACAACAAAACCAGGCTATCTTATTATTTGCAGTAAATAGGGAACAAAATGTGCTTTCCTCACACACAGATCACATCCTTGTTCACTACCTTTTTGCAGAGTAATAGCAACAATTTTTAACAAAGACCAGGCAACCAAGAGAACAATACAATTACACCACACAAAAGCAGGTATAAATAGTTCCTTTTCTGTGTTTCTTCTACTGCAAAACTTGAAACAGCATGTTTGGCTCTTACATAAGACCTAAAAAATCTGGAGGTCGCAAAAGAGTACCTCTAAAGAAATACTTGAGGCATGTAAATTCAAAAGAAACCCCTTGTAGAGCAGAATGTTTCCTTCAACTTGAGAGGAAGCAAAGCAGTGAATAACCTCTCAGCTGTGGATTATTCTGAAGAAAAGCTGAGTCAAGCAAAAGATCCCCTTAAAGCATACAGGAAACACAATAATCAGAAATGGCACAATCAAGATCTCCAACGTTACTGAAATACCTTGCAGCAAAAGCCTTGCAATGGCAAAGAGATGGATTCAAGTGATTAGCTGCTAGCATTTGATCTTTCCAAGAATATTTAACTCTTCCTGCAAGGGAATTCCTCTAGCATCTGCCAAAAATACCACAGTAATGACCAGATTTAGACTCCTCATTACAGTGTTGGCTTTCCAGTAGGAAAAGCTGTCCTTTTCCATCACCTCTTTGCCTTTTCTTTGGCTTATGAACCAGATTCCCAGTCTTTCTGCACCTGAGAACCAATTTCTAGAATGGTGGTTGTAAATGAGGAGAGCCTGTCCATTAGAACAGCATTTCTACAACCCAAATCCACTCCAGAGAGAGAGAGTATCTGTCCAGGCTGAAGTCAATATGTTCTTAAATTGGTTTAATAAGCTTACTTTTATTTTTGGAAATAGTTACCAGCAAACAAAATACAACAAGAAAATGTTTACTTCATAAAGCCTCTGAGAAATCAATGTTTTCGATTTTGAACTTAATGTTGTTAGAGCCAGAAGGTCCATTACCCAAAGCAGGAGTTTCAGAGAGCCTTTTCTTGGACATGTATTATTTGAGGAAAACAATGTTCTCCAGTTCCAGTAAGGCAAACATACCTAAACCTTATTTCTCACTACCCAACGTGTGGAATTAATCAGTTCCACTGTACACTACTGTGGTTTCAAACACTGAATTTGCTGGACACCTTCTATTGCAAAGTGTTGTATGTATCATGAAGATTAAAGTACCAGAACTCAGGAGAGTTTCACCAAGGATCTGTCACTGATCTCAGGCTGCTCATTCTTCCTGTTCTCCTGTGCCTCAGGCTGGCATTAAACACCAGGCACCCCCAGACAACCCAGGCTGTGCAATATTCAAACCTCTCTGACAGTGCAGGAAGACCAAGTTAGGTGGCACAAATGTGAAATTTAAACAGATCCTGGATATAAGCATTTTCATTGTAAATGTTGTTAAAGTGTATAAAGAAGCAAATATGTATTTTCAGTAGTTGTGCTGCTTCACTTATCCCTGTTTAATTTTGGCTTAGCTGAGGAATCAGAGGAGCTGTTGGAAAATATGAATCTAAATGTTCTGTTGGTTCATTAAAGTCTTTTTTCTTAACCAGGAATAGCCTTACTTCCCAAACTTAAAAGACCAGGTTACCCTCCAAGTTACTATAAGCAAAAAAAAAAAATGTTTAAACTCAAAATCTACTGATGTGCTTTAACAGCTGCAGATGAAGATGCTGCCTGTACCTAAATCTGTAAACAGCAGGGAAAATGTAAGAACAAGCACATCTTAAATTCACATGGGCAAACACAACTGGCTGGGACAGTGAATCAGGTTACAATCTGACTCTGTGGAATGCAGTATTTGTGTCCAACATACAGCACACAGCCACACTTTGTGTAAAGACAAATGTCGTAAGTAACAACAGCTGAGATGTTTCCATTCTTACCATTTCCTAAATTCCTTTCAAAACAGTGCTCAACTCAGCAAGAAATCTATTTCTGGAGGTTACCCTCACACAAGCTAGCTGGGAATGTGTTCTAAATTAGGACAAAAAGATGCTAGATTAGAAAGTATTAGAACTAGATTACCTAGGGTCAACTGTTCTCAGAGACTTCCTCACAGAGCAGCATGATCTCCATCCCACAGAAACCCTTCAAACTTCACACAGCCTCCAGCAAAGAGAAGATTAGAACTGATCTACAGGGCTTGCACTCTTCTCTGACAGGTTCCCTCACAGCCTGGCAGAGGAAATACAGCTGAACAAGGGAAACAACCACGGGTCTTCTTTCCATGACTGCAAACGTACTTAGTGCTTGTTTTTCAGTGAGCAGGCTTGCATTATTCATCATTTATCCCACCTACAGACATTACCTCATATTAAAAACACAATACAGGAGGGACACCTAATACTCCAAAGAATAAAATCTATTTTCCATCGCTTATCAATAGACATATGAACATGGGGTTTCATGTTTCCTTCACCCCACTTCCAAACACACTAAAGAGAAGAGAGGATTTGCCCTTCCCTGTGGTTCTCCCACGACAGGACTCTTTGATTTGAAAAAATTCAGAATTATTTGCTTTACAGAAGCAGATTTCTTAGCTCACCTTGCAAGTGGCACCAATACAGAAATATTTCTTGCAACTGAAAACTTTAATTTCTAAAGACATTAGCATGAAAGAAAGTCTACTGAAAATGAGACTGTCAGTTTTCAAACAAGGCACATTTCAAGGATTTTTTTTTTTCTGTGTGTGTGCAACAGCAGCAGCTTACTCAGTGTGGTTTTCTTGCACAAAGAAGAAAATCTAACAGACAAAATTTCTAACACCTAGGAAGGAGTAGGAGCTAAGACACTTCTCTGACTATCCAGAAAAATTGTAAGTATTTTGAATCCATGTGAAAGGGTTAGCACGTCACTGCACTGAAACGTTCACAAAGAAGCAGTTTAAGTTGTCAAACAGCACAATAGCACAGAAAGGAATGAACATTCTGTCGAGGTAGATAATGGTATCTGCAAGAAGATTATGCTGCTGAGTGTAGTGCAAACAACTCGATGGAGCATCAGTTTCTTTACTGCTGGATTTCCAACTGATACCAGCACAGATCTGCAAAGACAGCTCAATGAATATTTCAAGAGCAACAGGCAAGAGTTGACTGAGGTCCATCTAAGCTGCTCGGTTATTTCCACTGTGAAAGAGAAGTCTTATCAAAGTACTGAAAGTTTCTGAATATTACTTTGGGTAATTAAGGTGTTCAAAGGCTTGTGTTAGCTTAGTAAGCTACTGGTGGGATTTTTAAGCAGAAATGTAGGAATCACACAGAGCCATCATCACCAGCAGAATGTAACACAAATATGATTCACTGTGTGAAATCCAAATTTTATAGTCTATTAAATCCTTTACTAAACAAAACCGTGATCTGAGCAAAAACAAAGCATATTAAAAAAAACCCCAAAAAACTGAGGCTGAGCTCCTTCAACTGCTTACTTATAAACAAATTAAGGAAGTAAAAACAACAGGTCATACTTTCACATGACCTTAGAAGGTCATACAATGTGTACTTTATGCAACTATCACGCAGAATGAAAACATCAGAGCTACATTAGCTTTTCTTCATATTTTTTAAGTCTCATTCTCACATTCAGCTATTTATTCTTACTGATATATCTGTTTAAAATAAACAAAACAAGCTCTCAGTAGTCACAGGTACTCCAACTCTTCCCCAGGCTCTCACAATTAATGTTACATTCCTCCAGGTATAGTTCCAACTTCAGGAGGAGAAACTGCTACCTGTGCATTGCATGAGCAAATCTCTGCCTGTGCTGACAATACAACAGCACATTTTTATTTTTAAAGTGGGCTAATTGCCTTTCCAAGCCTGGTTCATAAGTCCAGAGACTAAAACAAGGAGGAAATACTTTTCATTTTATTCGATCTCCAAGGACCAATCCAGCTAAAAAGCAGCATCCATCAAACTCACTTTAACATGGACTCAACAGCTGAAATGTGAGTTCTAATGAAGCATGTTGGGCTCTAAACCGTGCATGGAAACAAAACTTGTAAAACCAACCCAGCACAGCTCCTGTCAACAACGTTTCTCTACTCACACCAGTCATTTATGAACAGATGTTTGCCTAAGGAGCATTAAGCTGCTGAAGGCTTCCATGTCTGTGCTGAAGCTAGAAGGAAGGGGCTGTCACCATTAAGAGGCCAATTTACCGACACTTTGAAGAAATCCCAAGGTTTAATCGTTGTTTTTAAGGCACTGTCTTCTCTAAAGAAAAAACAACTCTATTTTGGTTCACCAGGTAGACACTTCTCATAGAAAACTGAAGAGTCAGCACCTAATAAAGCATTTGAGCAATTTCACCCCATTTTAGAATTATATTACCTCTTTTACAAAAAAAAAACCCAAAAAAACCACATAAAAAACAAAACAACAAAAAAACCCCCATACTCCAATTATTGTAACTCTGTTCAGCCTGTCCTGTCCAGATGCATTTAGCAACGACACACTTCACGCCCCTCGAAAGAGAAAGCTCGTCAGGAAAAGCCCAACACGCAGGACAGCTCAACTTCTTGCACCACATCCTCGAGCCCTCTCCCAGCTGCGGCGCCGCTGAACCCCAGGCAAACAAAGCCCGAACCCCCCCGCTCCGGCCGCGGCGGAGGATGAGGAGAGAGGTGGGTCCCGGAGGGGATCTCGGTGTCAGCCCCGCCGAGCACGGACCGACCCCCGCGGGGTCCCGAGGGAGGGGCGGCCCACAATAATTTAATCAAGAGGGTGTTTTACTTCCTAAGGAGGGAAGTGCAGTGTGTCGAGATGCTCATTTATGAGTATGGTGATAGTAAGTCTGGAATAAGGGATGCTACCTGCGGTGTTTCTAATGAACCCACAGAACAATAAGAAATCCTCTGGAGAGAGAAGAGGAGTCTCATTGCAAGCCTTTTGTTTTGTAAACTAAAACACAAGAAGTTCCACCTCAACATGAGGAAGAACTTCTTGATGTGGAGAGTGGCAGAGCTGCCCAGGGACAGGCTGCCCAGGGAGATCCTGGATTCTCCCTCTTCAGAGACATTCCAGACATAAAGGAACACATTCCTGTGTCACCTGCTCCATCTGACCCTGCCTTGGCAGGGGGTTTGGACTGGATGATTTCCAGAGATCCCTTCCAACCCTAATGATTCTGTGATTCCATTTGTTTTATTTATGGAGTTGCTGCCTTTCCCAGTGCCACTGGCGGAGCTCTCACTGATGAACAAGTTGATCCACACATCGCTGGTGGAGTCCCAGCAGCATGTGGAGATCCTGCAGCGGGACCCCAGCTCCCCACTCTTTTCCATCAAGACCTTTGAGGAGCTGGCCCTGTGAGTTGCCACAGCCCCTGACCCCACCATGCTGCAGCGCACCAGCCTCCTTCACATGGGCGCTTGGGATGCTTTGTTTCCACAGGAAGAAGGAGCTCTTGCAGGGGGTTTATATGATGGGCTTCAACAGACCATCCAAAATCCAGGAGCAGGCTCTGCCACTCATGCTGGCATATCCGTGAGTAGGAACGTGGTGAGCCCCGGCTCCCCATGGCATCCCAGCCCTGTGGTGCCAAGCAGGAATGCCCTGACCCCTGCATTCCACTGAGCTGCTTTTGCCTTGCAGGCCCCAAAATCTGATTGCCCAGAGCCAGTCAGGGACAGGGAAAACAGCAGCTTTTGTCTTGGCCATGTTGAGCAGAGCCAGTGCCAACGAGAAATATCCACAGGTAACGCAGGACAGGGAGAGCTGCTGCAGGAGGGGTTGGCCCAAGCTCCCAGGACACTGCCACAGGCAGAGCTCTGGGCATTGTCCCTGTTCCTGTGTGACTTTACCTACTGGAGCAGGATGATAAACCACCAGGGCCCCCTCAGAGTGGCAGGTAGGACCAAAAGCACGGTGCCCACCTCAGGGAGGTGCTTCGACTTGCCTGACTTGATCAATCCAGGCTTCATTTATCCTGGAATTTAGGTTTTGAGGAGCAACTGCAGACACTGCTGGTTTCTGGTGGTCAGATACTCCCAGTCCCCTCTCTGGGTGCAGAACCAGCTTTGCTGGCTGTTTCCAGCCTTGTAAGATCTCCTCTTGTATGGACAGTGTGACTGAACTAGGGCACAGGAACAACTGCACCACGCTTCTGAGTGAGAAATTTCCTCCTCAGAAATAGCATCAGCAGGTTCTTTCTGCCTCTTTGGCTGGAGCTGGGAACACAGCCCAGCTCCTGAACCTCCAGCTGTGCCGTGCTGCCCCATCCCCTGCGCCTCAGTGCTGTGGGATGCTCCTGTGCTCCTCTTGCTGTCCCTGCCCGGTGTGCCCCATCCCGGGCCTGACAGCTCCTTCCTCTGCTCTCCTGCCAGTGCCTCTGCCTGGCTCCCACCTACGAGCTGGCTCTGCAGATCGGGCAGGTGGTGCGCACCATTGGGAAATTCTGCACTGACATCAAGGTGAACTACGCAGTCCGGGGAAACCGAGGTGAGTCCGGCCTGGCACAGCGACCGGCGCTGCTCCAGAAACAGGGAGGGAGCACAGGGATCCCCTCTTGGAGCCTGGAGCTACCAGGGACTGCCCAGACATCCATGAAGGGCAATGAAGTAGTGTCAGTCCCCCTCTCCTACTGAGGAGGCTTTTCCACCATCACTGGCTGCTTGCAGACTCCCTTTTCCTATACGGGGGTGATTCCCACACCCCAAGGCTGCTGGGAATTGTCATGATGACCGCTTGAAGGCACCACTGAGCAGCCAGGGTCTGAGCAAGCTAAGGGAAAACACAGCACAGAGAGCTCCGTGCCTGGAGGCAGCCAAATGCCTTTTGCCCCCTTTCAGTTCTGAAGGGCACGGTGCTGGAGGAGCAGATCATTATCGGAACACCAGGCACCACACTGGACTGGTGCTTCAAGCAACGCATCCTGGACCTGACAAAGATCTCCTTGTTTGTGCTGGATGAGGCCGACATCATGATCGACACGCAGGGCCTCTCCTGTCAGAGCATCCGCATCCACAGGTGAGGACTGCTGAGAGCTGGTGTCTTGATTCCCTGCTTTCCCTTCTCTTCTTTAGCTTTAAAGGAATCTGTCACCAAAGGGCCATAAGAGTGTCCCCTGCCAAAGACAGGCCTGTCTTTCTGTAAAACTGCATGCACTGGGCACACAGGAAGACACTTCACTTCATTTACCGTTCCTTTGAGCTGTTACAGGCCTCACAGAATCATAGAATGGCCTCAGTTAGAAGGGACCTTAAAGCCCATCTTGTTCCCACCCTTTCCCATCAGCAGGGACACCTTCCATTAGATCAGGTTGCTCAGAGCTCGGAGCTCCATCCAGCTTGGCCTTGAACACTTCTAGGGATGGGGCAGCAACAGCTGCTCTGGGCATCAGGGCCTCAGCATTCTCACAGGGAAGATCCTCCTCCTAACATCTAAATCGGTTCCTTTCAGTATGAAGCCATTCCTCCCTTTTCCTGTCACCCCAGACTCTTGTAAAACGTCCCTCACTGTCTTTCCATTGAAGGCAATACAAAATCAGTTTAAATTAGGGTTTCTGCCCTTCTCCTGGGCAGCAGCTCTCTCGGGGGCTGACAGAGCTTTTTCCCTGCCTCAGGGCTCTTCCCAAGAGCTGCCAAGTGCTGCTGTTCTCAGCCACTTACAAGGAACCCGTGCGGGCCTTTGCGGAGCAGATCATCCCCGACCCCATTGTGATCAAGCTGCGTGAGGAGGAGCTCACCCTGAGCAACATCAGGCAGTACTTCATGGTGTGCCAGAGCTCAGATGAGCAGTACAAGGCCCTCTGCAACCTCTATGGCAGCTTCACCATCGGTCAGGTCATGATCTTCTGCCAGGTAAAGCCTGGGAGAACCCTGCACTGCCCCTCTCCCATCGGGAATAGTAGGAATGGTTCATTTTACAGTGTGGGCACAGTGGGCTCCTCCCAAGACCCCCAAAACAAAGGAGCAGACCCCAGGGGAGTGTTGAAAACTGCCATGAGCTCCCACAAAAGGAGCAGGGGACTCTGGAGGGGGAACTGTTGGCCTCAGCCTCTCCCCGTGTGTGCAGACCCGGAGGCTGGCAGACTGGCTGGCAGGGAAGATGAGCCGGGATGGGCACCAGGTGGCCATCCTGACAGCAGAGCTGACAGTGGTGCAGCGGGCCAGCGTCATCCAACGCTTCCGTGAGGGCAAGGAGAAGGTCCTCATCGCCACCAACGTCTGTGCCAGAGGTATCCTGGGACACCCAGCGCCCCTCCGATGGCCTGAAATGCACCAGGCCTGCTGTTCTTCCACATGGGCTTGAGCAGCTGGTCCTGTGGGACAAGGTATCCCAAGAGGATCCTTTCCCTCTCTTCCAGGCATTGATGTGCAGCAGGTCACCACCGTGGTGAACTTTGGCCTCCCCGTGGATCAGGATGGGCAGCCAGATTTTGAGACCTACCTGCACCGCATTGGGAGGGCGGGACGCTTCGGGCACCGCGGCATCGCCTTCAGCGTGGTGGAGAGAGGGGCCGTGGGGCTGGTGCACAAGATAGAGGAGTATTTCCGTGAGTATCCGCATGGATCCGCCACCCCGGGCGGCAGGGCTGGGACTGTGATCCCCTCCAGCTCATTTCCTGCTCACAGATAGTCCTTGTCGGGCTGCTCCTCTCCCTAGGGCTCGTCTCACTGGGAACAAGGGACAGATACAGCTTTTAGGGTGATTTTTGCTCTCCAGCAGGCAGATTTCCCAAGAAACAGCCCTGGAGGTTGTGTGCAACTTGCAAGGGACGTAACCAGTGCCCAGGATGCCTCAGCATCTCTCCTTCAGGCATTTTTTCTGCCTTTCCTTGCAGGGTCTTGTCCCAGGGGATCTGGTGCCCCAGCTTAGCTCAGCCCTGGCTGTGGGAGAGGAGATGGCAGCTGTGGAAATCTTTCCTGAGTGGAAATTGATTGTCACTTGTTAACATCAAGAGGATTTTCATGGGATTTGCCAGATGCTAGGGCTGCACTGATGGCTTTTTGAATCCCAGTGCCTGTTTTCCCTGTGGTTTTTAGAGGAAGCCTTCTGATGGGCAGGAAACCGTGTCTCTTCCTCATCTCCAGCCTCAGAGCTGCTCAGCCCTCTTGGTTCCTTTAAATGTCCACCTGTCCTTGGAACCTGGAGTGAGCCTGAGGCAGACACTGGGCAGAGAAGACACGAGCCACACATTCTGGCAGAGATTGTTGCCGTGGAGTAGAAGCAGTGAGCATCTGGAACAACTGGCATGTGGATGAACCCAACCACAGCCATGGCCAGGAGGAGCCAGTGTGAGGATGAACTCCCAGCGGCCTGGCTTGTGCTTTTCACGTTGTGATGTTTGCAGCTGGAGGGTACAAACCTTCCCTGTCCTTTGTGGCTGTGGAGCTGGGAACAGGGAGTGGAGGCACATCAGAGGCTGAGCTCTGCCTGCTGCTGCTGCCGTGGGGCTGCTGCTTGCGCTTGCTGCTGTGCCGTGGCTGCTGCCCTGATCCAGTTCCCCTCCTGCTTTCTCCCAGCTGGTTCCCCTGCTGACCCAGTTCCCCCTGCACTTCCTCCCAGTCGTTTTCCCTGCTGTGGGAAGTGCTGCAGTGAGCACTCTGGGAGCTTCCCAGCTGGTGTGGGGCACTCAGGTGGCATGGACACCGGCTCAGGGGAACGAGCTCTGCACTCAGATCCCAACAATTGCTCTTTCCTTCCTACAGAGACCACGATCAAGCAGCTGGATCCGTACGACATGGACGAACTGGAGAAGCTTGCAGTTGAGTGAGGAGCAGGGATTCCTTCTCCTAAATCCAAGTTCTAGTTCTAAACAGGAGGAAAAGTTACAGGGGAAAACTTCCCGGTTCTCTTGTATCCTCCTGAAACCGTTGAGTTTTGTTGTGTTGCCTGAGGAGAGGCTGGAGTGAACCTTGTCTCGCTAGATGGCAGCAGGACTCCACTGCTGCTATCCCAGATCCCGGCGCAAAACCCAAGTGTTCAGGGTCCCGGCAGTACAGGAGAGAGCTTGGAGCCCCGGGGGTCTGAAATCCAAGTGTTTGGGATCCCAGCAGCAAGGGAGAGTGGTTGGACCCCAGGGGCCTGAATTCCAAGTGTTGGGAGTTCCAGCAATGAGGACAGAAGTTGGACTCCAGGTACTGGGCTGTGTTTGTGCCTTTGTTAATCTTTAATAAATGAAATTGTTTGTGATCACCAAGGTGGCTCCTTCTTTACCAAAATTCTCTGAAATGTATCAATCCTCGCAGGTGGGGTTTGATCAGCTCAGTGTTGACAATGGTGTCATTTGTCGAGTTGGCTATGGCACCCTGCTTTCCTCACCCAAATTTCTATCCAAACCTGACCTGAACAGGCACAAAAAGTGACCAAAACATGATGAGAGCACAGCCAAAGGCATGTGGCAGTGGGAGCAGAACCTGGTAGTAGCAGGAGAGGGCCTGGCCCTAGCGCTGGCATTTCACGCCCCAAAACTCTGTGGGGAGTACACACATTTGGTATTAACAGTGTGATTTTGATAACAAGCAATGAATTCTAATTAAAGGATCAGTGAGGGAGATGGGAGATGGCAGGTAGTTTTCCAGATTTTGCTGAGTGTTCTGTGATCCCCCTCAGCACGCGCACCCCCAAATCCCCTCTGGTTTGCTCCAACCCCCTGGCATTGCATTACGGCACAGTCGCCCTATGAATGTTTGATGGTCTGGGGCGTGGCAGACAGTGGGAGATGAAATATCAAACCTTGCTCCTTGTCTGGCTTCCCCAGCTCCAAACCCCCCAGGTTTGATCACAGGGGATTGTCAGTGTATTTTCGCCTCCTTTAGCCAAAAGCCAAAAATGTGTGGAGGACGGAGCACCCGGGAATGAAATTCCCACGTGAGGGGAATGCAAGGATGCTGCCATTCCCACAGAAAGCGCGCCCCTCCTCAGCCCTGAGATTGCAGGGACCCAGGCGGCAGTGGCGTCGGGTTCCCCCTGTGCTGTCAGGTTGATAAATAATTAACAGTTAATCAGGGCCGGGCTTAATTACCTGGGGGTAACCGGAGAGCAGGTCGTGCCGGAGAGCGCAGCCCTGCTTCGGCGTGCCGGTGCTGGACATGGCGCCATGGAGCGTGGCCGGGCACCGCCGCCGCCTTGGAGGGGGCCCTGGATCCTGTGCCTGCTGCCGGCGCTGGCGGGGGGTGAGCACCGACCTGTCCCCACGTTTCCGGGCTGGGGGGCGAGCAGAGGCCTGATGGAAGCTGTGCCCCGGGGCAGGGCAGCCGCTGGCGGCCGGTGAGGCAGCCTACGAGGAGTGGCGGGCGACGGGCGTGCGAGGCCGGGCGGTGCAGCTGAGCTGTGGGCCCGCCGCCGCCGCCCCGCCCGCCGTGGTCTTCTGGAGCTTCACGCCGCAGGGAGAGGGGCTCCCGCGGGCGGTGGCAGTGGGCTCGGGCAGGGAGGTGGCCACGGCCCCCGGCACGGGGATGCTGGGCCGGGTGACGCTGCGCAACGGGACGCTGGAGCTGCGGGAGCTGCGGGTGGCCGCCCAGGGCCGCTTCCTCTGCCAGGGGCTCTTCCCAGAGCGGGGCCGGCTCCGCGTGGGCTATGCCGCCGTCCTCCTGCGTGTCCTGGGTAAGTCCCTGGCTGTGGCCAACCTGCGGGGACCTGCTGGCCAGCAGCAGCCAGCTTCACACTCCCCTAGATCGCAGTCAAGCCCAGCCCTTTGCCCAGTAGCCCGTGCACTGGCCAACAAAACACCCCCCTAGCCAACAAAGGGCTCCACAAGTCAATGAAGAGTAGCACAAGCCAGTGTGGCCCGCTAGCCAATGCAGAGTCCCACTAGCCAACATGGTGGTTCACTAGCAACCCCATTCACCATCAAAGCGCCCCACTAGTTAGTGGAGTACCCTGCTTGCCAACATAGTCTGCCACTAGCCAGCAAAGCATCCTACTAGCCAACATAACACATCACTAGCGACTATAGCATCCCATTGACCAGCATAGCTCAACATGAGCCAACGTAGCACTCACTCACCAGCCAACCACAGGACACCATTAGCCAGCAAACCTCCCTTGCCTCCAACTAGCCCCCTACTAGCCAACACAGCAGCCCAGTAAGCCGCCCTCATTTCCTTGCCCCAAGCATCCCACCACCCCAAACTGGTCCCGGTAGCTCTCCCATCTAGCACCCATGCCCACATCCAGGGCACCCCTCACTAGCCTGCAGGTGTCCTCGCTAGCCATTCCACTGCTGCTATGGCTCTTCACTGGCCAAACAATCCTTCTGGGCGGGGGAGATGGGTGGGCTCTGGGGCGTTCTGAGTCAGTGGGGGCCGCTCACATTCGGTGTCCCCAGTGCCTGTCTCCAAGCCCTTCGTGCGGCCGACGGCGGCGGCGGCAGCGGAGGGGGCAGCGGTGGCCCTGACATGCACTGTGCGGGAGGGGACGGAGCCGCTGAGCTTCTCCTGGCAGCACCAGGAGCCCCGGGGGGGTCCCTCCGTGACCCCTGTGGGGCTGGGGGGCTCCAGGGCAGAACTGCGGCTGACACCTGCCAACCGCAGCCACACGGGCTGGTACATCTGCACCGTGCACAACGAGGTCAACAACCACACCAGCGACCCCGTCTACCTGGACATCGTCTGTGAGTGCCCTGGGTGCCACCCACTTCAGGGGGGCCCTCAGCCACCAGCTGGGGGGGCATCTTCAGGGCTGGTGACATCCATAGCATGTCTGTGGCCACCACAATGCTCCACTGTTTGTCCATGGCCACTGAGCACCCAGCCACCGTGGTATGTCCATAGCTATCATGGAACACCCATGGAAATCATGTATCCTGCCACCGTGATGCCTCTGTGGCCACCACCATGTCTCTGTGGCCACCACGGTATGGCTTGTTGTTGCTTTGACATATTCATGGCCATCATACACCCCAGCAGCATCATTCCTCTCTAGCCACTATGGCCACGCTGCCACCACAATGTATCCGTGGCCACTGTGCGTGGTGGTGTGCTCACAGCCCCCATGGCGCGCCCTTTCTAAGGGGGCTTTGCTGCCCTGCTTCCCACCACAGGGAGGGCTGTGCCCCCTCTGTGGGGACATCCCTGTCTAAAGGTCCCTGTGTCCCCACAGATGGCCCTGATGAGCCGGCCATCCGTGTGGAGCCCTTCTCCCCTGAGCAGGGGGGCTTCTCGGCGGGCGAGCGGGAGGACGTGGTGCTGAGCTGCCTGGCTCCCTCCAACCCCCCCAGCCGCTACGTCTGGCTGCACAACGGCTCCCAGGTGCACGTGGGGCAGACCTATGTCATCCCTGCCATCGCCCGCGCCCAGGCGGGCACATACACCTGCCTGGCCGAGAACAGCCACCTGCAGACCCGCACCCAGGCCACCATCGTCCTCACCGTCTACTGTAAGTAACCCCGCGGGGGGGGCCGGTAGGTCCCCACGGGGTGAGACGGACCAGCGCAGCTCCCTGGTGAGGCAGGGGGTGGGAGGGGCAACTGGAGATGTGGCTGGGGGGAGCCCACACTCTCCCCTAGTGCCGATGATCTCCGGCAGATCCACCAGCCGGGAGCCCCAGCTGCTCCGCCCTGGCCTCCGATGATCAGCAGGACGTGGCTCTGCGGTGCCGCTGGCTGGGGGGCTTCCCCCTGGCCCGGCTGCGCTGGGTGGGCCCCCAAGAGCAGGAGGAGGAGGAAGAAGAGGGGTTGATGGGGACCAGTTTTTCCATGGCCACCAGGATCCAGTCAGGGGCAGCCACCAGGAACGGCAGCTCCTTCTCCTGCCTGGCCTCCCACCCCGCGCTGCCACTGGGGGCTGCATGTGGGACCACCCTGTGTGAGTGACAATGGGCCCATCTGCCCCCAAACCCCTTTCTGACCCCCTGGTGTCACAGCAGAGCTCCAATCACCCCGTGCCATGGCCAAACCATGGGCTGGGCACTCCAGGGTGCTGCTGCTTTTCCTCGGACCTTCAGCACCTCCAGCTTGCTCCAAACGCTGCGGCACAGCCAGGACAACCAAACCCCCCTCGCCCCGTGGGGTGGGGGGCGGGGGAAGTGTCTCCTTTTTGGGGGTGCTTTGGCACAGCGTGGCAGTGCCCCACTCTGACGCCGCTCCATCCCACAGGGGTCCCGTCTGGCAGCCCCACCTGCGCGGCGGCGGCCACCAAGGGTGACGAGTACGTGATGCTGCGGTGCCGGTGGGAGGGGGGCACGCCGCTCGTCACCCTGCGCTGGCGGGACAGTGCGGGCCGGACCTTGGGCGACCCCGCACCCTCCACGGCCGTGCTGGTGCTGAGCACCGACGGCAGCCTGGGGGGCCGGGAGTTCGTCTGCGTGGCCGCACACCCGCTGCGGGCCGCTGCCGCCGAGTGCCGCCTGCGGCTGGGTAAGCTGGCCCCGTCCCCCGTGCTCCCTCCGAGCCACCGCGACGGGGTGGCACGGCACTGCAGGGACCGTCCCCCCTTCTCGCCGAGTAGACGTCCCCGAGCTGGAGGCGGAGAGCGAGGTGGCGGTGCTGGAGGGCGGCGAGGCGCAGCTGGCGTGCCGGCAACGCGGCAGCAGTGCCAGTCTCGGTGCCACAGTGGCTTGGTACGACCCAAAGGAGCGGGAGGTGACACCGGGGCTGGCCAAATACCGGCTGGAGCAGGGAGAAGCGTGGGTCAACCTCACCGTCCGGGATGCTGAGTGGCCGGGAGACAGTGGGGTCTACCGCTGCACCGCCACCAATGCCGTGGGCACTGCCAGCCTCCCCGTCCGCCTCCGTGTGGACCGTGAGTCGGGGGACGGGTGGCAAGGGTGGGCTGGGGGCATCAAGGGTGGGCTGGGGGCATCAAGCCCCTCCTGCCGGTGCCGTATCGCCGCAGGGTACCCAGCCCCACCCAACGTCACCATCAGTAAGCTGCGGTACACGCGGGCGCGCACCGAGGTGCGGCTGGAGTGGCGGACGCAGGGCGCCGGCAACCTCACCGGCTTCGTGGTGCAGCGACGCCAAACCAAGAAGCCCCTCCGGGAGCCCCCCAGCCCCTGGGAAACAGCCGCCGGCGACATCGAGCCGCACTCCCGCGACCGGCGCCTGGGGGGGCTGGACCCTGCGGTGCTCTATGCTTTCCGCGTCCTGGCCGTCAACCACCGCACGGCCGGGCATCCCTCCGAGGTGCAGACGCCAGGTGAAGTGGGCTGGGGCTGCTGCTCCGTGGGGGCGGAGCAAGGGTTGAGTGGAGAAGGGCAGCGTTTCCATCCCGGTGGAGCTGAGGAGCCGAGTGTCAGCAGCCGGCAGTAGGTTTCAGGCACAGGCTCGCACCTTCCCTGGCCTTTCCGGGCTCTGCCCGTCCCTGCTGCCTGCTATGTTCCCTCTGCTCTCTTCCAGCCGAGCCTCCCTTCGAGGCCTACCCGGCGGTGACGGGGGCGGCGGTGGCAGGGATGCTGGTGGCCACCGCAGCATCGCTCCTGGCCGTGCACTGCATCGCCCGCCACCGGGAGAGTCTCCCACGTGAGTACCAGCGCCGCGGGGGCTCCTCGGGCCGCAGCTCGACCCCTGACAGCCACACCTCACCCCATCTGTCCCCACAGGGCTGCACGACCTGCTCTTCCGCACGTGAGTGCCCAATCCCTCTGTCCCGCTGCTCCCGTGCCCGGGCACCAGCGACACCCGCGACACCCGCGTGTCCCCGCAGGGCTGGTCCGGGCGCCCAGGAGCCTGTGGGCACAGCGGAGGATGCTGAGGCGGCCGCAGGCGGGGAGGAGGAAGCAGGGCCAGCACAGGGAGACTCGTCTGTCCCCGGCACGGCAGCAGGTGCCGAAGCAGCACCAGCACAGGGAGACCCGTCAGCCCCCAGCACAGCAGCAGGTACCGGGGCGAGCTGAGCGCTGAGCCCCCCCCCGCTGGGCCAGCACACACCTGGTGGCACTCGGGGCCCCCCCACCCTTTGCAGAGCCTCTCTCGGCAGCACCAGACACCACCGATGACCCACCAGTAAATGTCACCATCACCGTGACAGCGACACCGTGACCACTCCGGCTTTTGCTCTTTATTTCCCTTTCCTCCTCTCTTCCAACCACGGGACGGCAGCACCCACCTGTGCCGCGTCGGGCTGCGAGGCAGCTGGCTCCGAATGCGGCACCCGGTGAAAGCCCCTCCGGCTCAGCCTCGGGCCTGCAGTTACTGCTGGAGCTAAAATAAATATTTAGGCTACAATAAATAGTTTCTCACCGATGGCAAAAAAAAAAAAAAAAAAAAAAAAAAAAAAAAAAAAAAAAAAAAAAAAAAAAAAAAAAAAGCCTGAGGGCCGAAGCGCCGCTCTCAGCCCCAGGGCTGGCATTGACTTCTTTGGGATTGTGCTGAGGTTTCTGTGGTGCAAAAACAGCCACAAAGCTTTTTGTGGGAAGGGGCCTCATCTTCACTCCAAACCCCCCAGTTTCAGGCCAAACCACAGGAGGTTAAAAATAGTGATTGGAGATGGTTTTTCACTGCATTGGTGCAAGCATGAAGGGAAGCAGGGTCCAAGGAACGTATTGGGCAGTTTCCAGGTTTCCTGAGTCCTCATCTTCTGGTGTGTGTGGAAACAAGGGCACCTTGGTCCGTTTTCTCCTGTATTTGATTAATAAGAACCCATTGGGAAGTACCAAGCCACACAAACCAACCTTGATTAGTGCCCACAGAGTATCAACCCCCACACCAGCCATAAAGCAGCATCAACCCCTTTATCGACCCCCCCCCCCCAGAAATACAAACCCTACCCAAAACCCCTGCAAAACCATCACTTCCAAACACATAACATTCCAAAGGAATATTACAGCTTCTCTGGAAAACAGAGTGTCTTTATCTGACACACCCACAATACAGGGGAGATTTAAGCAAGGTTGTTTCAAACCATGGTTAAATTTCAGTGTTTGGGGGAAAGGAAGCAGCCAGAGTTAAATCCCAACCACTCCCCTGCCAATCTCTGTTGGGAAAGGGGAAAGCCTTGCAACAGGTTCTGCAAAAGGAAAATCCAGGCTGCGAGGACGAGATAAACAAAATGGGAGGAGAGAGATCTGTGGTGGCTCTGGGGTACGTGGCAGCCAAAGCTTATGAGTGTGAAGTTCATGGTGTGTAGAGAACTTTGGAATAAGGCAGCTGTAGCTGGGAGGATGCACAGCCCTTAAAAAAAAAAAAAAAAAAAAAAAAAAAAAAAAGG
>VZUI01033969.1:0-42766 GCA_013401135.1 Cettia cetti
TCTTCTCTCCCTGGTTCACTCTCAGAATCAGTCTTAAAGATACAGAAACTCAATATACAGCACAAACAGAATCGACGATTGGGAATACAAACATCATAAAGTCACCCTAGGACAGGTGGCTAAGAGGTTATTGAAGTGTATTTATTTTATTCTTTGGAGGCCCACAATATGTATGGATTTGTACCTCTTCTCATGCTGCATAGACATTAATTCAAGTAGTATATTCTATTCAAGTATTTGTGTGCTTGATATTCAGATTTTTTTTCTTGAAGGTAATTCAGCTAAATAAGAAAAGAATTTAAAGGATTAGTCTGCTATTTTAGGAAATATTTTTGGAATGTTACACATTAATAATGTCCAGAGGTGGTTAATGTTCTTTTTTGAAAATAATTCCTAGTACCGGAAATAAATATGTATTAGAAGAATAAGCAATTACAAAATAAATATGGAAAAGTAAGCAATAACATTTCTCAGACTTTTAATGTCCTTCTCATCTCAGACATTTAATACCCAAACTTAACAATATCAGTATTTTCAGTAAATGAGGTGAAAAACAGGCAGTTTTGAAGACATGAAGAAATATTTTTCAGAAATAAAACTGTACCTCCTTTGATCTTCTCCATGGTAGTATTTTTTACTATACTGTATTTCTAATATAAAGTACAGAGAGTCATAGGAGATGGTCCTTGACCTTAAGTTTGTTATTATGCTTTTTTATTTGATTTGATTTTAGATTGACATGAGAAACTAGAGCTTAGAAGGGAATCAAGTATGATGCAAGTATGATGATTCACCTGAGTCCATAAGGCCACAACAGTGTGGCAGTATACTACATATTGCATCAAAATTTACTGTATTCTTAGTCAATACAGGGCTGGACCTCTAAACACTTGCTATCTCCCTACACAACTAAAACTGTGTGTATAATATGTTCATAAAAAGCATCTATAAATGGGAAAACAATGTCATATGTGATTTTATTTAAGCTTATTCACCTGACTTTGGGATTAGGACAGAAATAAGAAATGCTTTGAAATGTGCTATATATTTGTAGATTTCCCATAAATTAAATGGAGAACTATTTAAAGACTAGTTTAGGCATCTTAAGTATTTTAGTGGAACAGTTTTTTCTGTTTGTTCCCCACATGTTGAGCCAGGTGCCACAGCTTCTGTGAACCCAGATGTCCACAGCTCAAAAGGACCTGTAAATTTTAAGATAATGTGCTAGAACTGTAATTATTTGCATTATAAGCCAAGTCTTTAATATAAAGACAACTACTTCCTAAATAAACAGCATACATAAATGCATTTTATGTATTGATGAAGGGCTTTTTTGTGTCATAACTAAACATATATTAATAATATACCTTAATGGGCATCATTTTTGTAAGTCTAGATCCATTTTGTTTTGATGGTAAGATGTTGGTCAGTTTACTCTGTAGAGCTCTAACAACAGCCCACAGCACTCCTGCCTGAAGAAGTAAACCCTCATTTGCCAATGCACATATGTATGCATATGGTGATTACATGGGAGCATATACGTATTTATAAATCTGTGTGTTTCACTATGTATTTGTAAACTTCAGTATACATCTGAATATGTGAAAAGAGGTATATAAACAACTAGATTCTTTTACATGTACATACATAACACAGTGCAAATATTTTAATATTCTAGATTTACAGCAAACGTGATCTTTCAGAATACATAGATTGCTCTGTGGTTTGTATTAAAATAGTTTATGGTCTTTGTCTTTATGTACTGAAGCAGTGTCCATAACTTGCACACTCAAACAGCATTGACACTCTTGTTAGTAGTCTTATAAAAAATATATTTCTTCAAAAAGAATTACAAACTAAATCTAGCCTGTATAACCTTAGGCCACTGAGACATGAGCCTGGGGCACTTACCTGTCGTGTATCCCTTTACACCTCTAAATCCCCACAGTAACAGACCATCTGCACCCATAATCAGATGGACAGATTTTAGAGCAACACGCCTTGTTTATAAAGGGCAATTCCAATTTACAACCAACTCTATTTTGGGAGGTACTTTGGGACCAAACCTCTGATGCATTCAGAGCAGCCATCTGTCTCTTTTCTTGCCGAGTTACCTCTAGGTTATGCTCTTTCCCCTCCTCAGCATATTATCCTGTCTCTTGCAGACTCACATAGAGGGACTATCGAGAGAAAGAGCATTTTAGCAGTTAAGATGCGGAAAAATCGTCTTGGAATATATGTTTATGTACTCCTCTGAGCAATGGTTTCAACAATGGGATGAGGCAGTTTTAGGCACTTTCTGCTGTGGTATTTGCTGTTTCTTTCAGTAGCCTGATTAGAAAGGAGAAGAGGGGTGGCACAGGGACAGACCTTTGCACAATTTAAAAGCATCCACATTACCCACTGAGGTCTGCACTGTTCAAGTCTACAAACTCATCACACTGTCTGCAAGAAACTTTTCAGGATACATCATCTTTCTTCCTTTGCAAGTTGCTGCTACATTCACCTCTTCAGGGATGGGCTATCAGAGAATTTCATGCCAGCTTTACCCACACGCAAAGTGCTTTGTCCTAATGATAAACTCGGTTTACAGCAAGCTAATTGGTACGCAGAAGCGTAGTCATTAGGTACATTCCAGCACTTTGGAACATGCTTCCGCTTCCTTAAAGGTGTTCCTATGAAGTGCCCAAGCCATGGCAAATGGTTTGCTGTCCCTGCTGCCTTTATGTGTGCTGATAAGTTGCAGAGGTGCAGCAAATTTTGAGCAGATAACACAGGCTAAATTAATTTCTGGAAAAATATAAAATAGAACCAAGAATTCAGCAGAATTCTAAACAGCATAACATAACAATACTCTAAGCACAGACCCCATCCATAAATGATAGAATCCTCAAGCACTGGAATCTCTGTTGCACTACAAAGTTTATTAGTGCTTATGTTTCTGGAAAGAAATACTGGAACAGAGGAATAAAATATAGAGGTTCAGGGAAAAGATGGCTAGATTGAGTGGTTTGATGTTTGTAAAGAGGCATGAAATAATTTTTGCTGCCTTCCTTCAGCAGTTTGATAGACTGTGACCATTGTAAAACTAGATTCAATACAACCCATTGCAATCTACACATCTATGCTGAAAAATCTGTTAGTCTACAAAGTAACACAGTTAACAAATTTCATGTTAAAATCACACTTGTATCAGCTACATAATATAACAACCAAAGTGGAAAAAAAAATAAAAATGAAGCATACTTTTAAGAACAGCTACTGCAAGTGGATTGAGCAGTCAGAATAGTATTGATAGAATGTTGTAAAAATAGAAGTCAGCATAATCATGTCAGCTCTGGGAATATCTAACATTTTTTGTTTAAAGAGAACATAAATCTTTGTAGAGAAATTCTGTGAAATGGTACTAAGACAATATAAAATTTATTTTGAATAAAATATTACACATTTCTGAGGAAAGAACTAAATATTTGTAGTTACATTACTATTCACTATATAAGTGAAGAATTCAGATGAGCTTGGTTTTATTTTATGTAGTGCTTTCATCATCTAATTTCTGCATTGGATTCAAACATCATCTTCCGTGCTATGGGTGTGAGGGTGTGCTGACAAGTGTAACATCTGAATTGCTTTGTTAACACACACCTTGCATTGTTGTCTTGAGAAATCTACCGAGTCCTCATGAGACTGAAGCCTTTTGAATTCCTACCCTTTATATTGATGTTTCTACTTTGATTATGGGCATGACTTTTTGTGGTGGTGCACTGTCCTCCACCTCAGTAGAGCTACTATTGAAGTATAACTCCCAACAAAGAAAAAATTACAACTGCATAGCTGGATGAAGCTAATACATTTGTTACATCCCTCCCAGATTCCAGCTCACACCTTATTGAAACTTGATGTGTTTTGATATTCTTCTGATCTCTCTGTTTAAATGATATGGGTTCATAAAGGGATATTATTCAAATGGTTCAGTCCTGTGGACAGTTATCCTGGACACACTTCCACTGTTGAGAGATGTTACCCCCCCAGCATTTCTCAATCAGGCTTGGTTTAGATCTGCTAAAACATTCCCAATGCTTAGTAAAAATCCAAGTGAATTCAAAACTTGTATTTAAAATGTTTGAGCTGTCCCGACCAGACAAGGAACGCATTTTTCATTATTAACAGCAATTAAAATTCAGACACCTCTTACTCTCTATCACAAAATTTCAATTTCTGTAAAAAGAGTTAATGAAAATGGGGAGGGGTGAGGTTTAATCCTTTTGTTTTCCCCTTGAAAATATTTTTAAAAGAATGGAACATTTTCTTTATTATTCTTTGTCATCATTTATTTTTCTGTTAATCATTCAAGGAAAAATCAAGATTTTGCTGTGAGAGTACTTTAAGAAAGTGAGAACTTATATTAATATATATGCTTCTTAAAGCAATAAATGCATTTAATTACAAATCAATGAGCAGGGCATTCCTGGTAAATCCACTTTCACTCTGTTAAGAATCTGAATAGAGTTCATATGACTACTGAAGATGATATATTTTCAGAGTAAGTGTAAAGAAAAACAGTGGTTACTGTTGGTGGTGGTTACTGTTTTGTTGGTTTTTGGGGTATTTTTGTGAAATATAGATGCAATTCATGTCCAAAGTTATTTCTGAATGCCACAAACTAATTCTCTGAAATATCTTTTTTCTTGTATCAGTGAACCAGTTGAATCAAAAATGAGACTTCTCTAACCTTTGTCAACTTTTAGTGCTACATTCTGTTTAAATCTTTCTGTTGTGGCTAAACACTTAGATTAATTTTCTTCCTTTTTCCAGAAGCTCAGATTGAAAATGGCAAAATATTTTGATATAAGTTGTTCTTCAGGGATTTTGGCTTAAAAGAACTACTGGCATTGTAGAAAATATCTGAAAATTTGTTCTCCTGTAATTTTCTCTCCAATTTCAGAGATTCAGGAATTAAAATACTTCCAATATGTTTCACATCAATATTAATTTTTTACTATTTTTTGGACCTTGAAAATAATATTTTCTGTTCCTTTTTTTTTAAGCTTGGTGTTAAAGATCACATCAACCAATATGCATCATACAGTGCAAGTGCCACATGTAAGTTATCAATCTATATGCAAAAGGTGACACAAAGTGCCAAGTATTATAATCTATGATAAATAATGACTGAAGGAGTGTTTGTCCCTGAATCATAAATTCCTACTGTCATATTCTATATTGAAGAAGTCGAAAAGTTCCATTTTATGAGAAGCCATGTGCTATGGCATATGTATGAGAACAAACATCCTTTATCATTTGAATCACTAATTAGGATTTTTTTTCCCCATGAACTGTACTTTTGCCAAACCTTAAAGTTCTGAAACAATGATTCACCACCCTGAAGTCTTTAGAATACTTCTAGCTTCATACACCTAAAAATTGAATGGAGTAATATAATTATCTTCCTTTATACAAAACTTGATAAATAAAATTATCATTTTTCCCTCTAACATTAGAATTAGCAAAATTTCTTTTTGATTTTTGAAAGAATATTGAGATACATTATTCTTGTGAAGCTGTAAATGACCACTGATTTTGAGTTAACACACACAGACACAAAAAGTCTACTTCATTCTGGAAGCTGAACATGGTGAGATTTGAAACATAAAGAGTCCATGGCAGATCTCTCCCCTTGCTTACTGAGTAAAATCAAGAGCAATCATCCACATGTATTAGATCAAGGAAACAAAAACTCAGTCAGTTTTACAGTGTAGGCAGTAACTCAGACTTACAGGCATCTCTCAGACTATAGCAGAAGCCAGCTAACAGCCAGAGCAGGCAAAGGCTTGAACTGCTCATTGACTTCTGCCCACAGCGTGAGAAGCTGAATGCCTTCTCTTGCTAAGAGCTGTAGGTCTGTTTGTTGCATACATCTACAGCTTCATCATTTTTAAAAATGTTCTTCTATTCCTTGGAAAAGGCCAGATTTTATTTTGCTTATTAAAATAAGTGCTAGTTTAATAATACTGACCGAGCCCCTCCTGAACACACACAATCCACAATTTTCTGAGTTTTGCAGCTTAGCTGAATTCCAGAGAGTTTTCTAAGAGATGGCAAAAGGGGTAATCCAGATAGCAGGGCAAACATGCTGCTAAATTTAAAATTATCTCTCCAAAGTATGGACAAGTTACGGCTTTCTGCCCGATGACTGTACAATTAACTCAAAAAAAGCAATGAGTTTTTTCTCTCTAGATTCATTCTGAAATTTATCCTTGCCTGTCTGTCAAAATGCAAACCCAAACAGCTGAAAATAGTGTAAGACAGACATGGAAAAAAGGCTTAATTTTTTGGCTAACTTTTATAGCACAGCCTATAAATAAAGATTTCCAAAATCTCAGATAATGAATGGACAGTTCTCTCACCCATCTCCCTGCCATGAGAATTTGAATTGCAGTGGGATTTTCTATTTTGTTTTTTTTAATTTTCTATGTCTAATGTATTAAAACACTTCTTTAGTGGAAGGAGCAAGGCAAAGAAGAAATAAAAAGTAGAACAAACCTGCAGGGATTTTTTTTTTTTTTTTTGTATTTTCATAGACTATAGAAAGAAGGAAGCATGCTATAAAAAAAAATTGATTTTGTCAGAGCCATATTCCCATGCAGATGTGTCCATCCCTGTTAAACATTCTCTTGAATCAATATTTTAGAAAAGGGAATACGTCAAAAAATTTGTATCTAATGTTTTACAGAATCATAGAATGATTTGAGTTGCAAGGCACCCTAAAGATCATTTAGTGCCAATCCTCTACTGTGGGCAGGGATACTTTCCTCTATGCTAGATGCTCAGAGTCCCATCCAGTCTGGCCTGAAACATTTCCTGGAATGGGGATCCACAAGTTTTCTGGGGAGCATGTTCCAGCTCCTCAGCACCCTTACAGTAAAGATTTTCTTCCTAATAACTAATTTAAATCTACCAGTTTTCAGTTTGAAGCCATTCCCCCTTGTCCTGTCACTACATGGCCCCATCTTTCTTGTAGGCTGTCTTCAGGTACTGGAAGGCCACAAGAAGGTCACCCAGAAGCCTTCTCTTTTCCAGGCTGAACAGACCCTATTGTCTGAGCCTTTCCTCATAGGAGAGGTGCTTCACCCCTCTGATCTACTTGGTGGCCCTACTTTGTACTTGATGCCCTTCCTGAGCTGGGGACCCCAGAGCTGGATACAGTGCTCAACATTTATGCTTTAATTTTGGTTTCTTTATATACTTCATCTGATACTGAAGTACTAAGGCCTGAGCCAAATTTGCCCTATAGATGAACCTTCCAATTAACTATTTTATATATATATATATTAGTTCATTAACAAAATATTGTTATATGTGTTCATTTACAGGCAAAACTTGTGTTTACTTTTCTGTATCTAGAAATTGGATAAGGCCACTCCTCACTTTATCAGCAGGGTATAGGGTCAAAGACAACTCCCTTGGTTCCTCATTGAGCCCTGGCCAGGCTTTAGGAGAAATCCAACAGGAGAACAAAATTAGAAATTATGTCAGCTTGTTTGTTTAACAGTATAAAAGCCAGGCCACCGTCACAGCAAAGTGGGTAAGCCTCATAACCTGCAAAGGTGGATCTACCCCAGGATTTCCCAAGAACTGTGCATGGATCTCCAGTTCTTTACTCTGACAGCCTTCCCCTATGGCTGATGTTTCTTGGACTTGGACCATGGTAAAGTATTGGGGAAAGTGGTGATGTACAGTTCCCATATGGTAATGTACCGTTCCCAGTTACCAGTCACGTTTTTCCAATCCTTCACTGTGACTGTTCCATGCCTAATGGAACAGGGTCCTTTTGTCAGACTTGGATCTTTACTGGGGTAACTGGTGATGCATCTTTCTTAATCATTGTAGGCATTCCTTCATGGTAATGATTATGTGCATTGCTTAGCTTATCCTTTTGTGATTCATTGCAGTTTTACATTCTAGTAAATCCCCATTGGTGTCTGTGTCTTAGTCTCTGACCCTACCTACTGGCAAAACAAATACTAACAAAGTACTGCAAAGAAAATATGTCTCATTTTCATCAAAGGATGACTATTTCACTTGTAAAGATTAATTTAATGGCAGACTAGCCCTGACTTAGGGGAAAAAAATCTCTAATTAAGAAAAAAGAGAAATAATTAAAAAGAAAAAGAAACAGAAAAGAAATTCAGATCCTGTTATCAAGGAAATAAGACAAAAAAAAAGATGTACTGAAAGTATTGAGAGTTCATAAAATGTATCCTGTCTCTCACTTCTTTGTTTTATTTCCCAGAACAGTGTTCAGGTACAATTTTTGCTATTTCTTAATAAATCAGAGCTATCAGTTCGTCTAAACTCTGATTTACCAAAACCCACAAACTTCAAGTTTGAACCTAATGACTGCTATTATCAGTAAAACAAATAGAAATGGGACACAGATTTAAACCCTGGACATTTTCTTCACTCTTTAATAGAGAGCTCTAGCCTCTGGCATTGTTTTGATTTTTGTGAACTAATGCTCTTCCAGGTAGTGTTTAGACCATTGATAGTTCCCAGGAGGCAGGATAGAAAAAGCCATATACTCTGTCTATACTATATATTGTATATAGTCTGGAACTGTGATGTGCCAGTAGTCCTTAATGCTGGAGAATGAGCCTATTTTATTTGATAATATAAATGTATCCAGTGAAACTCTGGAAGCTCACAGTAACTCTGCCTCTAATACTTTACCACCCTGAACATAAATCTAGACACAGACTAGTTTTTTTTCTGACCTATCAGAAGTACTGTGGAGGCCATAATTTTTACTGAACACTCATGTCCTTATGGGTCCTTTACTTTCTTATGTACAGTTTTTCTGATACTTAAGGAACCAAAGAGCCAAGAAGTCATAAACCTAGCATTTCCTATAATCCACTCAGATCTTTTCCACACAGAAGCTGCAAGCAGTCTGTGTTTGGATGCCTTGTGGTAAACTACCCAGCTAATTCTATACTGGTGCCCTAATGTACCTCTAGCGCCTTCAAAGAAACCATCTAGAGAAGCTGTGGCCTTCAGTTATGCCCAGGTTCTGGGTTCTTCTTTTGTATTTTGATTTAAAAGCATATCTTAAAGCTCAAAGTGGATGGAATTGGAAGAAACAACTGGATCTACTCAAAGTGTTCAGTATTTAATATTTAAAAAAAAAAAATCATTAAACAAAGATTGGTGTTGTGGTACTTTTAAAAGGTCATATTTAGTGGAAATATTAATTATTTCAACCCCATACTTAAAAATCAATAACTTAGCTCCATACTCTTGTTCTTGACTAATTTTTCAGACAAATTAACATCTGACATTCTTCTGAACAAAAGGAGGCAATTTAAGCAATATTGCTCTGTTCTGAAATAGTTATGTTTTTAAATAAGCTTATATTTGGAAACTAGGAATTACTTCATTTTGTCTACGTCTGTCAATCAATAACATATTTAAATAAGTCTTGCTATAGAGTATGGATATATTTTTCTCTTTGATTGTAGTATTTTTAATCCATGCCTTTGGGAAAAAACACCTTTAGCAACAGTCAGGACTATAGCTTTAAAGGCTGAAAAAACCCCCCATAGTGTGGTCAATTTATTCCTAGGAGAGTCACCATAAAAACCAAACAAGGCTTTTTTAATGCTCCCCCCTTCTTTTTTTGCTGCTAGCTGACTATACAAATATCACATCTATTGTTTTCATTTCTTTACATTGTAACCCACTTGAGAGTTCATAAAACATGTGCTTGTTCCCTGTGATTCGGCAAACTCAGTAAATGGTGGAAATATATTAAGTTTGTACATCCCTAGTAGAATTATTAAGGAATAAGAAGCAATGACCCCTACAAGAAGTCAGAATTCAGCAGGGATGTAAAGTAGAATTGATCATAGTAAAAGAAACCTACCAGAAGAAAACAATACAGCGCTCAAATTTTTCAAGTCTCTTGGTAGCTCTCTAAGCAGTTGAAACTGCAGCCATAGCCACTTATTATTTTTGTTTAAATAAATATTTAAATACACTTTGTGACAGAATTTTTTTCTCATGGACAGTAAATGTTGTGACAAACTTTTTTTCAAAATATTTGCTAGTGACTAGAAAAACCCATCTCATGTATGAATTGAATTTGGAATTATCCAAGTCACTACGTGGGAAATATAGAGTTAGGAAAATATTCTCATAATACTGATGTCTGCACTTTCATCAAGTTATGTGAAGTGGACTAGGTCTATAATGGCCCTAAACCTTTTTCCACATGTGGCTGATAAAAATCAACATGTGGCTGATAAAAATCAACATTAGTGACTTCTTTTCATTTTGTCATAAACATGCAGCAGAGTAAATAACCATTGCCATGACATGAAATCTGATCTCTTGCTACAGTACACATGGGTTCTTTAATTACTTCATTCTTTGTTCTGTACTTAGCTCTATGAGGAAGAATTTGCAATATTTGTAAAAACACTTAAAATTTACCACTTTTTCTTCCCTGCAGTGTTTTACTGTTGAAAAATGGTACTAACAAGATTTTTATACAACCCTTGACCAGTGTTTTTTTTCTGTGGTCCTACGCCTTTAAAAGCATCTAACTAGAGGGAAACTCTATCTGTGGGAATGTAGTTGATTTTCAGATGGACTGAATTTTAGTCTGTAAAGTCTAAACTTAGATTTTTATATCCAGAAAATTTACCGAGCAGCATTTATTTTCAGAAGAGTCTGAAGAGTCTCTAATGAATTTGGATAATATTTGATAATGGTGAAACACCATTAAAACCAATTAAAAATGATATTACTGTTTTAAATCCATAGAGAATTACTGTCCATGCACACACAAACAAAACTCCCCTCCGCAGATAAAACCGAACAAACAAAATCAACACATTAAGCAAAGAACGAAATAAATTCTGTATTATTGGTCTGAGATGCGTACTTAATAAGTAGACTACAGATCTTTTACACTGTGTGTTCTAAAATCTCCCAAATTTCTGTCCATCCTTACTGATATATGCCTGTATCAGTATATAAACATATTAAATTTCTCATCAATAGTAACTTCATATACTTACTCATATCCAGGTGTTCAAGTATCATTTTGGCTTATAAGATCATGTGAAACCTTCAGATAAAAATATTCAGCCTGTCAGCATTCTGATAAATACTTATTTATTGTCTTTTTCAAATTACTTCAGAAAGGAGTAAATATCACTATGTGCTTTGACAAGTAAGGTAGAATGACTGGCTGAGGAATAACCAACAAATTCAAAATCAGTGTCTTCTGAAACAAGGATAGTAAGTACTTAATCCAGAAGATGAGAGCAATGCTGTTCCACTTTGCCTAGAAGGAATTACTTATATGCAAATCAACATTTGATCCATTAATTCTGGTTCAGAAACAAGTTGGTTAGAAAGAACAAAGTTAGATATATCTTCTACCATTGCTGAGGCCTGTTCCTGGAATCATATTGCCTGGGCTTCAGCAGGTATGTCTGTGCTGTTGAATAAAAGAGGCATGAAATATGCTTGACCCCTGAAGTCTGCATTCCTTGCTGTCAGCTCACTGCGTAAATCTGTTTGGGTCTGCATCTAGTTGAATTCATTAAGGTATTATTTCTACATTTTTATGGAACAGTTTGCTTCCTAAACCTCTCCAAGGGCAGTGAGGTGGACACTATGCCACCATTTGGTGAGCTGCAGCATCTGCACTGATCTGATGCTCCCTCAGAAAACAACCTCTGCAGCTTCATTCCACCAGTGTTCTTTCATGTGCATCCAAGGGCATGTAGCACATACACTTTCAGTTTCATCCTGCCACTGTTGAGGGAAAACAGTGTAACCTTTTATTTATTTATTTATTTTTATTGCAGACATGCAGAGCCAATGAAACAGCCTAAACAGCCAGGAGATAGGGAGATCCCATTAGACTCAGAACACCTAGGACAAAAAGATAAGGCCAATCCATTTCAGGAAGAGCTTGATCAATGTGTCAAGCTTTGGACCTTAGTCCTTTAATATCATATACATAACCAAGAACTTCAAAACCAAATCTGATGATCACAGAGACACTAATAAAGTTACAGAGGAGATTTTAACTCCCTTACTAGGATTAATAACAAAAACTCTGATCTGAGGTTTTATAAATATAAATAATCCTGCATTACTTATTTAGTTACCAAATTTATAATGGGCAACTATACTTTAAAACTACTGCTGCTTAACAAAACCCCAGCAGAAACTATCCCAGCTACTTATCTTGCTGCGTACTTTATATGGGAAAGAAGCACACTTTTCTCTTTTTAATGACTTTTTTTTTCTATGACAAATATTTGTCAAGATAAAAGAATGGTATTACTTTTGTCACCCTCCAATTCAGTGTTTAAAGAATCGGTTTTTGCATCTCCTCTCAATGTCAGCATGAAAGTCTTACCTCCACATTTAACTAGATTTGGAATTTTACACTGACTCTCTAAATGCCTTGCCAGCTACTCTGTAGGATATTGGACTATTGTGGTCCTAAATGAATAATCAATTTTAATAATAAATTACTTAAATGTCAAAGAATGTGGTCCAAAAAATGTAGGGGTTTTGCTGTACTAAAATGGCAAAGTCTGATACTGTATTGTACAATGAGGAACTTGGTCTTTACTCTTAATTTTCCTGCAATGATGTGACTTACTGTCTATAATCTGCCATTCAGTGTGTTACGGTTTTTTTGGTCTACTTGTGAACCCTTAGGGTGAAATATTCTACAGACATATTAAAGCACATCTGTAAAATCCTTTGAAAATTTGTATATCATGAAATATTAATGTAAAGCCACTTGTATCTCTTGGGTGAGTGTAGACAAAGTTGATGTAATGGATGCCTGCTGTAGGCCTTTGACCAGGAACAACAAATGGATCAAGCCCTCTGGTTTAAATTCACAGGCCATGGTCCTCAAGGGAGATGCCAACCACTCCCAAGATCTGTTGGAGTGACAGCACGCACAGTGCAGAGGCAACCCAGGAGTTTCCTCTAGTGCATACATGGTAATGTCCTCCTCAAAGGTCTGCTTGTAAGACTGCCATGAGATAAAGTTCTGCAGGGAAGAAAGGCCCAAGAAAGCTGATTAATGTTCAAGGAAGTCCATGCTGAAGAGTGGTCCATCCCAACAAATAGGAAGTCAGGCAAAACCAGTCAGAATGCCTGCGTCAATGAACAAGGAATTCCCGGCCAAACTTAAAGGATGTACAAAGGGCGTAGAAGCAAGGAGTCATAACTTGGGAGAAATACAGAAATACTATATGAGATTGCAAAGGTGAATTAGAAAAGCTAAAGCCCACGTGGAATTCACTGCACAGCAGTGTCAAAAGAAACAAGAGGAGTTTCTGTAAGTGCATAGGTGACAGGAGAATTAGGGAAAATACAGACCCATTGCTACACAAGATGGGCAACCTGGTTACAGAGAACCTGAAGAAGGCCCATGAAAAGGCTGGGGTCTACACAGGGGTAAAGTCTACCCCTACCCTACTGCTTTCCCACAGCTGGAAACAGGTGTCCTGTTGAACACGATGTTGAACAGGAGCCAGGAGTGTTTGCTAGTGGTAGATAGTCTGTTGTTCCAGACTGCAGCAGGAGTGTTGCCTGCAGGTCAAGAGACGTGATCCTGCCTCTCTATTCAGCACTGATGAGGGCACACCTGGCATACTGTGTCCAATCCTTGGCTTCCTCAGGAAAACAGAGACATGGACATACCAAAGATAGTCCACAAAAATGATAAAGAGACCAAAGCATCTCCCTTATGAGAAAAGACTGAGGTGGTTGGGCCTGTTCAGCCTGGAGAAGAGAATGTTCATGGGGAGACCTTATCAGTGTACATAAATACCTGCAAAGTGTGTGAAAAGAAGGTGGATGCAGGCTCTTTTCAGTGCTGTCTGGTGACAGGACCAGAGGCAATGAGCACATCCATCTGAATGTCAGGAAACATTGTGAAGGTGCCTAATTACTGGCACAGGTTGTCCAAAGAAGCTATGGAATCTCTGGAATCCGTGAAATGCATGTGGATACTCAAAATTTCTTTGGAAATGGTCCTGGACCCCCAGTTCTAAGGGGCCTACCTTGACAGGGCTCCAGGGAGGTTAGAGATGACTTCCAGCAGTACCCTTCCAAAAACAACCATTCTGTGAATTTTTGAAATCTCAGCCATAAACAGAGAATGTATACACATATTTTGTTCTCTCACTGTATCAAAGAATGAATGTTTTTCAGTGAACCCATATTTTAAATGCTTTTAGCCTTACAGTTTCAACTTCCTTGAAAAGAATTTCATTTTACTCAGTGTCAAATCTTTTATTCACATAATGGGACAGATTATTGATAGACAGCAACACTCCAAACATATTGGCACTGTGCTGAAGTAATGATCTAAAGTAATGCATAAATATTAATGTTTTTCTCTCCTGTTCTAAGATGTATGTTTCAAAGTTTGCATCCACTAACTTTAATCTGAATGACATAAATAATTTGCATAGAGTGATGCTTCTAGAGAGTCAAATCGTAGGAGAGTGGGACACTGGATTACTATTACAAATTAACGTGATGTATTTTCTATATGTAGTGTTTCCTATGGTCTCAATGTTAGTACAGACATGAACTGTACAATATATTAGGGAGTCCTTGACCAAGATTCTTTAATGATGCATGAAATAATCTCCATTACAAAGATTGTAGAACTAACCAAAATTTCCAGAATGCTCATAGGTTACAAAAACAGTGATGGTTAAATCAAAAAAAGTGTTGAGATATCAGATGCATTGTGGAGAATAAATGCAACCGATCTATTTTTTTTTTTCCTGGCTTACCTCTCTGAAAATCCTTGGTCAAAAGTACTGTAATTAGCTTTCAAATGTTGAAAGCAGATGGTAGGAAAGAAAAACGAAAAAAGCTCTTTATTTTTAATTTTTAACTTTTTTTTATTTATTAGTATATTTTTATATACTGCCTTCAAATGGGACTGTTCTTAGCATCAAGTTTAGGAATATGTTTTCACTAATGATGATAAACTTTTGAAGCACTTGATGACTGTTTTGAACTTTGCAATTGAGAGAGACATACCTTTTCCTGCATGTGACAAAGAAAGCCTCTTATTCCCTTTTAAGGAAGAGTCAATTAGATCTTTCTGACTTGCAATGATATGCTGGACAGTTTTACTGATGATTCAATCCTCCACATCTGTCACTGAGTCATAAAACATTTGATAGGAGGTAGATCTCAAATTTTGCTTCTCCTTATTTTTTTATTTCTTACCTTCTTACAACACAGTGTTTATGAAGCCTCATCTTTTTTTCCCCAAAGTGATATGAATTAATAGTTTGTGACTTATTTCTTTTAAAAAAAAAAAAAATCTATGGATTGGTTATTCTTTTCTATTTAACTTGTAATGAGAGAAACATAAAAGAGTGAAAACTCCAGCTTTCAATGCTGAACATGAGACCCTATGGTCTGGGATATCCCTTTGGTCAGTTGTGGTCAGCTGTCCCTGCTGTGTCCCCTCCCAGCTTCTTGTGCACCCCCAGCCTTCTCACTGTCAGGGCAGTAGAAGAAAAAACAGCCTTGACTCTGTGTCAGCACCACTCAGCAATATCTAAAACATCCCAGAATTGTCAACAGTATTTTCAACCCAAATGCAAAACATGGTTCCAAGTTAGCTACTGTGAAGAATACTAAATCTACTCCAATCAAAACCAGAACACGTAGTAAAAGATGGACCAAAGTTGATTACTCTATTTTATAACTCTTAGGGTATTGACCATTAAAACCATTAAAAAAATGTAAAAACCTATTAAAACCTCAAGTTTTAATAGGTTATTAAATTATGTTGGCTTTTTCCATTTTTATAGGAAGAAGCTATTTTCATGTTTAAAAACCCTTGGAAGGTTAGTGTCTTTTTTTTATTTGCTTTTTTTGTCTGTTTTGTTTTGTTTTATTTTTCCTTCCTGCAAATTCATAACATTTTTCTACTTTTTTTTTTTTTTTTTTTTTTTTTTTTTTTTTTTTTTTTTTTTTTTTTTTTGTTTGTTTGTTTGTTTGTTTGTTTGTTTGGAAGTTTTGAAAGCCAAACGAGAAAGCAGATTTTTTTTCTTTCTGCAGGATTTATATATTAATTTAGAGAAAAGTTAATGTAAATAGTGGATTCAGCTGTCAAAGCAGCTACATTTGCCTGACTGAAAACTGATTCCACTAGGTCTTCTTATTCCTATTATGAGTGCATCTGGCCATAAGAAAATATAACTATAAAATTTTATTTATTTTATAAGTGAAAAATAAAAGTAATATGAAGAAATAAAAATTAGAAAAAATACCTGTTGAGCACGGAGGTATCAATCATAAGGTATGTTAATATATAAACATTTGAACAATATAAAAAACAAATCCAGCTCCAGAATATCCATGTTATTCTTAGATTCTAATTTGCCAATATGCATGCTTGTTATTGCTAAAACAATTTAATATTAAAAAAAAAGAAAAATCGAACTATTTGAAGACTCAAATCGAAACTGAAAAACTCAAATTACCAATCTTTAAGAGACATTACCTGATAACATTTAAAATATAGAAATGGGTTGTGAATTTCTAAATTCTAAATAAATATAGATTAGATAAAAAGATCTATAGTGATATTAATTTTTCTTAAAGTATATAATTTAGAAATCATCTTAAAATACAGAAGTAATTTGTGCTTCATGGCATGTAAGGGCTGAAAACTAGAGTTCACTTAGAATTTGAGTTAAAGCTGTTAAAAATTAACTCAGGAAAAGAACTTTTTAAAATTTTTACTCAACTTTTTTTTTTCTCCCCTCTCACAATTTCCTCTGTAGGTATACACTCACACACATGTACACATGTATCCAGACTCATGATTTAGCTACAGCAAATAATTCAATGCATTTATTTTGGATGCTGTGGACAAGTTTCTAAAAAAACCCAAAATATTGATATATAGTTTTCTCTTCCAAACTCATTCCTTTTAAAACCACTGAAATGTGATCTCCCATTGTGGCAACTGCTACCTTTAGTAACATCAAAACACACAAAGAAAAAAGCCCCAACATTATTAATCCTGCTTTTAAAATATCATAAGAAAATATAATAATGAAAAAAATATCTAAAACCACAGATGTCAGGGCTTTGAAAAGTGATGAATATGGCTAATAGTTCCTTAGGAAATATAGAATTTAAAATGACGGCTGGTAGAAATATTTTTATTTTAAACTTACTGATCATTATGGGTCCTTTAAAATTGAGACATTCTATTCTATATTGGTCTAGTCTAGTCTAGTCTAGAATGTATAGAGCGTATAGAATGTATAGGACTCTATGTATAGAGTTAAAATATTTTGTAATTATTGAAGTAGAAATTAATTGTGACAACACTGGAAGAAGTTATGAAACTTAGGTACACAACTTCAAAATTAATTATTCATAACCTATTAAGTAGAGCTAGAGACTATTTGGAAATGTTCTTGCAGGTAATAAGATTAATGATTATAAAAGGAAAATATGCTAGTTTGGTAAAAATTACATCTCAGCTGAGTGGCTAGTAGAACTTTCTCTTTATCTAGATATCATTTGACTACAAATTTATCAGAAAAATTGTTACTCTAAGTGTACATTAAATCTATGATTGCTTATATAGTCTAAGGTGTAGATTTTTTAGGGTTGTTCCCTGAATGTCCAAATCTAAATTTAAAGTAAGTAACAAATCCAAAAATGAAAAATCCAACAAAAACCAATATATGAGCTAACTTTATTACTAGAATTATAACTAACTCTGAAATTAGGCAAGCATTTTCACTTTCCATTCTGCAAGACAAAAAAAGGGTGAATGTCAGTTCTTCTGATAACACCTTGAGAAAGAAGTTAAACAAGTAATTCTTTAATAGGCTTTTTATCTTTAAAATGTCTTATTTGCATTTATTTAATTAGGTATAGATGGTGCACATCCCCTGCAATTAACTATGATGCCATATTAAGTTATCTTAAGTGTTTTTTTATTAGTATTTATACTAAAGTGGCATTAAATTACACCAGCATTCAACATGCACATTTTAAAAAATTCTAATGTTTAGAGAACTACCCTTATAAAATAACATATACATTCCAAGTATTAAAATAACCTTTTCCTCTACTTAGTCAAAATGTATTTTAGTCCTAGAAAATACATTTTCATCTCACTAACTCATTATCAAAGGACCCAAATGCTTTCTGTGCCAAGCATAAAATCCCTTGCCATTGAGTTTGTCATTGCTTCTAAAAGTTTCTTTCCAAGTTACAAAACAAAATTCTTTCCTTACATTTAAGTTTACTTTCTTTACTATTAAGATACCAGTAGATGCAGGAGGACACACGTGGTATCTGACTTCATCTATTGTCAAGCTACATCATTATTCTTGTCACTGGAGTGGGACACAGTGGGAAAAGAAAACTGTCATCCTCTAAGTTACCAATACCATTATTTTCATACCCAAATTCTCCCTTACTTGGGGTACTTCTAATCTGAAACAACATGATTTTAGTTGTGGAATTCAATGAGACTATAGAGTTGTGTTATGGCTGAAGATGCAGGAATAAGGTCATTATCATATAAATGCAATAAATTCTACATCAAGGGCAAATCAGCTTTCAGATGGCTGTTTCATCCTGCTAAAACATTCTCTCCAGGATCCAGATTCCTCAATATTCTTGACACTTAATCAAGGTTGGGCAGTATACAGCAAGCAAGCTTAAGTGAAATATGTATCCCAGCAATATTTTAGCTTCACACTATCTTCAGCTACCTTCAGCTTTTCAATCTCTCAGCTTTTCCAGGTTAGAGGGAGTATTTGATCATTTTCAGCACTTTTCCATATCAGTATTTTTTAAAAAAATACCTTCATAGTAAATTAAATAAGATATAGCATTAAGTCCAGCCAGAATATCAAGGATGGAGCATAACCTGTCAAGAAATAGTAATTCTAAAAAAACAAAGTGGAAGAAGATCCTCTACATCATCTGGAAATAAATTCATTTGAACTAAAACAAAAAAGGAAGAAGAAGCAAGGGCAAAAAATAAGTTTCATAATGCCCAGGTAAAAGGCAACATGACTGTAACCGCATAAAAAAACTTCAGATTACAACACGAACTCGAAATCAAGCTAAAAGTTCATTGACGAAAACTGCTTGAGGTTTACTTAAAATTATTGTTGCATAGAGACATCATTCATTGTCATGTTTTTCATCACAAAAATGATGTATAGTGCTGAGACTTTTGATAGGGTGGTGTAACTATGTTTACATAGTTCAGCATTGTGTAAAGGTGATAACACAATTCCCTACATCAAGGCACTCTTGATGCTACTTAATTTGCCTTGAGAAGAAGATCATTTATGACCATTTATAAAGGCATATCTCTTAAAGTCCTTTCTCTATGTTTTCACTCAAATCTACAGCCTTTTTAGCTTTAATTTTCCTTACAGGTTTTTGGTACAGTGCACCTGCATTTTGCTCAGTCACACACCAGAGAGGTTCGTCCTTCTGCTCATTTCCTTTTCTCTACCTCAGAACAATTCTTGAGAGGAAAAGGAACTGGTATACCATTTTGTTGTCACAGATCAGCATTTTTGGGTCAATGCATTTGATGGTGATAGCAGTGATCAACCAAACATTAGGCAGTAGAGAGAGTTGATTTTCATTGTGCTAGCAGTAGTTTGGTCAGAAAAGTTAAACATGGGCAGATGAGTCAGTCATTATTCACCAGCATTTTGCCTTAATGTCTCAGTACCACAATTTTTTCACTGATTCTCAAAGCTACTAAAAATTATAACCAAAAATATTCTCAATAAAATTTTAGACATAAAAAGTCAATGAAAAGTTAAATCTGTTCAAAAAGTCAAGAAGATAGCTTAAAAACCTACAATTAAGAAGAAAACTATATTTAAAACCTCATTTAATTTCCTCCAAAGATAAAGGTGGTGCTTCTTTAACAAAACTGGTTTTTGTTTTCACTTTTAGACTCCTGTTCAGGTATATTAAGTCTATATGACCCAAAACTTAAGTTCTTCTGACAGAATTGGATTTTATCCTAAAAGAATCTTGCTTAAAATAAGATGTTTCTTTGCATAAATATTCAAATTGTGATTAAAATTTACTGATTTCACCACACCAGTCCATTCCAACACAGTGATCCACTGCAAGTCTCCTAAAATGTCTCATCTTTCAGCAAGCAGAAAGAGAAATAGAGGTAGGAAGCAGACTTTTAAAATCCTCAACATGAAAATGCGTGCAGAAATGTTTGTATTGAAGCTAAGCCCACATTACTAGTTTCTATCTTAAAATGTGAAAATGTATATCTTCGTACTCTATAATCCTTTATTATGTGAATTAGACAATTTTCAACTGGAATTTATGAACCCTGATGTTGCATATTTTATTGTCTTGTGTTTTGATCCAGTCAACTAGCTAAGAGAGTCTTGCAAAAGAAAAAAGAAATCCTTCCTTTTTATTTAGATTTTGAACAACAAAAATCTTCACAGATGGCATAGGTGTCTTATTTCCTTCACCCTGTTGAAGATAAGATCTTAGCTTTTGACATAAAAGATTAATTACTCTAGAAATCACATGCATATTTGCATGTAATTTAAAACATTCCAGCAAGTACTGCCATGCTGAAGTGCAAAACATCATATTTCTCAAAATTCTAAAGTTAGTCCATTCAGGGAACAGATCTGTCATCCCTATCTCAGCTGAGTTAGCATCAACAAATCTTTTAGGACACAATGAAGATTTTTTAGATTTTTCTATCTTTTAATGGAATCTGTCATCCAGACTTACATACTTTGGATCCCTGGACAAATCATAATTCTTACTGTCAAAGACAGTAGCCAGAAAAACTAAGTCGTTAAGTAAATACATCACCCAGAGTAAGAGAGTCTGAAATAAGAAGAATGAGAGATATTCTTGCAATTCAGCCATCCTGCCCTGACCTCCTACAGCTCTTAGATGTCGTACCCTGGGCAACTTTCTCCTAGGTCAAAACTTCTATCAAGCTAAGGAAGTAATTTCCAGAGACATCTGAGTACCTCAGGGGAACCCAAGAGGGCTAAAGAACGGGGTTACATAGAACCTGTAGGACACCTGAACTGGCAGTGATAGGTGGGAGGAATAATCTAAGGCACCTATGAGAGTAATTGCAGATATATTACATTACTTTTTAATGTAAGAGAGAATTTTTTCAGCTGGGGCAACTAGAAGGTAAGTAACAGGATTTGTGATGTAAAAGCCACCTTCATTCCCTCCAATCTGCAAAAATACTGTTAAAATAATATTGGTAATAATATTGTATAAAACTTTTAGCTCATCTCCACGTGGAAACAGGGAGCTGCTTGAAATTAAACAGAAAATTCTGAATCACTGCCCCCAATAGAAAATTAAAAGCTACTTGTGCTCAACAGCTTAACAGTGCATTTGCCTGCAGACATGTTTTCATGGATATTTGTAAAATTGGCCTCGGGAAAAGAAAAAAAGTGAACCTAGGATCTGGGTTTTTTTGTATTAGCAATGGCTAAAAAATTACATGTAAAAATTTTCTTGTCTGCATTTTTTCCAAAAGATTGGGTTTTATCTTAATGTCTGCATCCTATCTCTATTCTGGCTCAATCAGCTTTAAAGGAAAGTCTTTGGAGTCTGCCTTCTCTCATCTTGACTGAATTTTATAGCATAAAATAGGCTTCTGAAAAGATACAAGAGATTTTTGAGAGACTATTAGTGCTCCTATTAGTGGTGAACTTTTCCCCTCATACAAACACATAAAACATTGTCTGTCTATTGTTTGCATAATATTTGCTGCTAATATTCCTGATGTTTTGTCTGCTTAAATCCTTACTTTTTTTTTCAAATTAGTCACTCAACTGAAAAATATTTTTTAACTTCCAGCATCAGTTCTGAGGCCATTACATAGCAACAATTTAAAGTCTACAATTTACTTCTCTGATTTGAAGAAAACTGGCAAAAAGGTCAAACGTCAGGTGCTGAGCATGGTAGCAACATACTTATAATCGATCCAAAGACCCTAAACACCATAATATTCCAGTTCAAACTAAGTTTCTCCTCTTGTAGCAAACCCACCTTAAGGCTGGCAATGGAGTGCTAGCTGAGCAGAACTGTGAGAGAAGAACTTGGTCCTTAGTAGATTATTAAATCAAACAAAAACCTGAATAAAATGTTTACTTGTAGTAAATGTGCATGGTCAAGAGGTTATAGCAATTTCTCTTATTACTCCCCCTCTCTCCTACTGAGTAATGGTGCAAAGAAATCCCTTTTGTCTTTCAATAATTTCACCTTACGAGAAATGCAGATTTCAATAATAAACTATTTGAAATTACTTTTTTGTACCTGACTTAAAAGCAAAACTCATTGTCTCAGGATACTTGTATGATCCTGGGAAATCTCTTAATTTCCATCTGCACTTTTATTTTTGTCTATAGAATGGGAAATATGGTCACCATTCTCGAAGACTCCAATACAGAAAAGCTTGAATTGTGTTTCATAAGCAATAAAAATTCTTACACCAATACTCCATATGTGATCAGTGTAAAATAGTATAAAAAAAGAGGAATTATATTTTATATTTAGACAATTATGTGTTCTATAAGTCTTTAAAAATTACCAGGCTTATTTCTTTTCTGCAATTAGGAAGATAAATGCATTTAATTAGAAAATGTAAATGTAATAATTTGCTATGGAGAAGTAAGTGTTGCCTTCTTTTACTAGAATTACAAGAAGTATTATTATTAATGTCAGTGCTTAAAGTTATGTAAGGACAAGTTTAAGTTTCTGAGAGATGTTGATTTGCATGGGATTTTATATCATCTTCTATGTTTGATGAGTTTGTTTCTGTCACTTCTATTTCTGATTATTAGTCTGTCTAATTGACATACTTATTACATAATTATGTTATTGATTGGTTAAATACATGAGATATAACTTGATTACATGTTCCACAAATATTTACAGTTAATTTTTCCACAGAATGCACTGTCTGCACCTTCATGTGGGCTTTTTAAGCTTCTTTAAAAACCTGTTTTTAAACTTTTGTCTTTTTCTTTTTCCCCAGAGGGTTCAATTGCAGAAAGACATGAAGATGTAGAATGTGGAACAGGACATTCTATTTTCATTTGTATAAATCTGAGCTAGATACTGTTGTTTCTGAGAAGATCAAGCCATAGAGGAGATCCTCTACTATATTGTTTTCTTTTTTATAATTCTCTAATTTAGACTAAGACCCCTGAAATAAAGATTTTCATTCCTTTCACAGAAAATAAAAAAGTTTTTCAGATATAGACACCTAGTTGTACAAAATGAATTTTGAAGTATGATGTAGTTTTCAGCTTTTCTTAGTAGTTAGGAAAAGTATTGGTTTTTATATATAGAAATGTCTTTGTGTGTTTCTTGTATATTTGTTTTCTCTCATAATTCAGGAAGATTGTAAGGAGTAATTTCTAATGAGAGTATGAAGCGCAGAGATTCATAGTTTGAGCATTTTAGCCAGTCTAGATTATATTTCAGCTAAAAAAATTGCACAGATCTAAGTAGTTTTTCTTCCACTGAAATATTGAAAGTAATTCTTTATAATTTTTTTTTTCCTAGAAAAAAAGTAAGTTACTATTAACTCAACTAGAAAATTCACTCTTAGGCTTCAGTTTTGTTACCTAAGGTAGAATCTGCTCTCCAGAAGCAGAAAAGAACAGATACACAGGGAATTAAAAAAGAAGGTTCAAGAAAACCATACAGTACAGTACTGGAGTAAGCAGCACAAAGATTTCAATGTGCAACAGGTTCTTCAAAATCATCATATTTAGCCACCAGTGAACATACTTATGAACATACGGTGCGTAATTTTGCACAACTTCTTGAAAAATTGTATTTTAAATTTATCATTTGCACAATTATCTTTGTCATTAAGTCAGACTCTTTTCAAGGTTTTTTGCTTGTTTGTCTAAAAATCATTGCTTGCAAAACTTATCAGTGTCTATTTTTCTTTCATTGACAAGTAGGAATGATCACTAATTCTGAATTCAGTGTGTCCATACCATTCAGATATTTCATTCTTGCCATTGACTGCCTCAGTACATTTCTCTTGGGATAAAAAAATTCAGATTACTTATTGTACTAAACAATAAATTTCTCTCATGAAAATTTTCACCTATGCAATAAAATAGACTAAGGGGAAAAAATTGTATTTTGAAGGTATTTTTGAATGAAAATATCTACTTGCGATTTCTTAATCCATCCAGTCAGGAAAGAATGGAAAAAAAATATTTTCAAATAAATCCAAACCAAACAAAAAACCAGCCAACCAACTAACCAACTAACCAACCAACCAACCAACCAACCAACCAAACAAACAAACAAACAAACAAAAAGGCCACCCAAAAAAGGTGAACTAGATGCATAGAAGAAAAACTTTGCGTGCCTATGCCTCCCCACAATCAGCTTTTCCTATCTTGTTCTCCAAAGAGAGCCTCACTAACCCAAAGATACAGGAATAAATTGGAAAAGGTCATAGATCCTGAAATGTGTAAAGCTCTCTCACCTGTTTGTAAATGCTATTCAGCAGAATATAATGCAGTTAGAGTGCTTAATGGAGTATGCAATCAAGATACTCAAAATCTTTTATGTAGTAAACTGTCCCTAATCAAGTAAAGCAGCATAAATTATTTTCATGACTCAGTTCTGTGGAAAAATGAAAAATATTTTATTGCTATTGATTACCCTTTTCCTAGAGTGTCACAAAGAATAGATCTCCATTTGTAGACCATGAGTGAAAAACGTTCTCATGAATAATCAAGAATTAAAAAAAAAAGCAATGAGAAGAGAATGAGGCAAAGGATGGGTAGCTTACAATGATTCCTGAAAAATGTAAGCATTAAGTACACATAAATGAATGACCAGGATCAAGTATCACAGAGCATTTTTATAAGAATAACAAGGCATACAAATTAGGAAGGAAAAAAAATATATTATTTTAAGAGAAGATGACAACTGCATGTAAAAAGAAAAGAAAGCAGCATATTCCAATCACTTGTTATTTAGTGTAACAAAATCAAAACTGCACATATGAAATTCAGTGTCCCTTTCCTCGTTTTTTTGTAAAAATAGAATGACAATACATGCATATCACTGCATTTTTTTTTTATTATTTTGCATGAGGATAGGAATAATATTAATATTTGACTTTCACTGTGGAAAAAAAGGTTTAACATTTAAATATTACCACAATGTATGAAAATAAAATACAGACATGATAAAAAATCATCAGCAGTACTTTGTGTATGAAAAGGTACATCTGGAAGAAACAGGTTGTATTAATTCTCCTGATGATAATGGCCTAGTTGGCTGAAACCTGATCTTTTTGTAATCTTTTAGTGTAGTTTTTGAGAAAAAAATACATTTTTTGGGTAATTTCTATGTTTAGATAATTAGACAGTCAGCTCCCTGATTCCATTTGAGCTTTATTTCAGTTCTGCTCCTCAAGACAGTCTATTAGTCAATGTTCTTTGGAAATTGGACTATAAAATTACAAAATGTTTGGGTAGCTTTCCAGATTGGTCTTTCCTAACTGATATGATTTCAACTTTGGGAAAAGTTAAGTTTTATTTGAAAAGATAGATCAATTAGTTAGAATGACATAGTCCAGCTTTCACCTGGTACATCAGAGGAAAGTGCAAGGAAAATGGTAAGTGTCCTTATCCAGAAACAGAATAAGTCTGCCAATATCAAAATATCATTAATTCCTTCTGACACAAATAAATTCACTCACTATAATATGAATTCCTGGATTTTCAATTTCTTTTGGGAATGTAAACCAAGAAAAAAGGGGATTATTAATGGTAGTGTAATCCGGATTAAGAGCAAAAGATATCTAATACATTTAGACAATAAAAGTTTGAGAAATATGCAAAACAAGTATTGAAATTAGTTTCATAATATTGGTCCAAACCAGCTGACTAATTGAAATAATCTAACTCACTACCATAACAGTACAGACATAATTTGGATAGAAAACCCACAAAAAAGCTGAAAATAAACTGAAAATTTTCATCAAAATATTTCAATAACTTTTAATGTAACGATAACATATCCTTACTTGCCTAAAAAATGAAATTTCTTGAAGCTCTGGACTCTAAGAGAAAGTATATTGAGTAAATTTACACAGATAGCTGAATAGATTTCCAATGAACAAGATACCATATTTCAATTCCTTCTGCTAAAATGAGAAACTGAGAGTGTGATCGATTAAGAACAGATTTCTGTTGCACAGGCTATATCAATAAATGTTGATGGCAAATTTTTTTTCCTTTCCTATTATAGTACATTGGGTTTTTTTCCTTCCTATATTTTCCTTTTGAAATACAGTAAAATTTGCTTACTTATTTTGTTGCACTCCAATTTGTTTTAACATTGTTTTATCATGTTATAATTTCTCTTTGGTCAGTTTGAAAATCTAGAACTAACAGGACTGAAGATAAAAACACTGACCATTAGATATAAACTGTTAAATACATTTTGAGAAATTAATTATATCAGAAGACAAACATTCAGTGGATAAGGAATTGATTGGATGGATGAAAACATAGTTGTGGTCAATGATTCTATGTCCAGGTGGAGGCTGGTGATGAGTGGTATTCCTCAACTCTCTGTCCTGGGTCTGATGCTCTTCAATACCTAAACCAATAACCCAGACAGCAGATCAGTGCACCCTCACCAGGTCTGCAGATGACTCCAAGATGAGTGGTGCAGTTGACACAACAGAAGATGGGATGATACCCAGACAGACCTGGACAAACTTGAGAACTGAGCTCACAAGAACCCCAAGAGGTTCAACAAGCCCAAGTGCAGGTGCTGTACCTGGGTTGAGGCAATCCCAGATGTGAATACAGACTGGGACAAGAAGACATTGAGAGCAGTCCTGTGGAGAGGACTTGGGAATTGTGGATGAAAAGCTGAATATAAAACAACAAGTCAACAGTGCACAATCACCACCCAGGAGGCTGGCCACATCCTGGGCTTCATAAAAAGACAGCAGCTCAGGGAGGCTATTCTCTCTCTCTAGTCTTGTTCCAGGTCTGGGTTCTCCTGTATAAGAAAGATGTGCACCTGTTAGAGTGGGTCCAGAAGAGGACCCCAAGGATGATCTGAAGCCTGGAGCACCTCTCCTATGGAAAAAAAAAAAAAAAAAAAAAAAAAAAAAAAAAAAAAAAACAAAAAAACCCCACTATTATGGCCTTTCACTACCTAAAAGGGGAATATAAAAAAGAGAAAGAAGAATATTCATTTTTTATTTTAACAGACAAAAAGTGACAGGACAAGGGGCAATGCCTTGAAGTTGAAAGAGGGCATGCTTAGATTGCATATTAGGAAGAAATTCTTTACTGTGAGGGTGGAAGCACTGCACCAGGTTTCCCAGAGAGGCTGTGGCTGTCCTATCTCTGGAAATGTTCAAGGACAGGATGGATGAAACTCTGATCATCCTGACCTAGTGAGAGACATCTCTGCCATGGTAAAGGGGCTGGAAACAGATGGTCTTTGAAGTCCCTTCCAACCTAAATCATTCTATGATTCCAATAAACATAACAAATCAGTAAGTGTTAGAGTAAGCAAATCTTTGTCATACAGACAAGACTTGGGTTTTACTGCTGGAAAAATGTCAATGAGTACCTGTGTACAGTACCGAGGTTACAGTGAACAAGGTGAAGTTGATGGACTGTATTGTTAAAGAAATAGTATATAAATCCAGAAAGGTGGCATATTTTTATACTGCAGTATTTCCATGTCACATTGAGCAGTGTATGAATGCTGAAATTATAAAGCAAGAAATACAGAGGCTATGCTTGAAATTGACAGGAACTAAAGATTTATAGGACATTGAAGGAACTGATTCTACTTTGATAGAAAAAATGTCCTAAATTTTGTTACTAAATTATGAAGCACAATGATAAAAAAAAATCCAAAAAGCTTTTGAAAAACACTGAAATTGCATATTTATATAATTGTATAAAATAATATATAATATTATTATTTTTTAGTATTAATTATTATTATAACTTATAATATATATTACCTGAATGTGATGATTTTACTATCTACCAGTTCCAGACACCTTCATCTCTTACTTTTTGCACTTTTCAGTCTCAGTTCAGCCTTAAAAACTTTGTTCAACTATTGATCCACATTGGCCCAAAATGAGAACTAATCAATTTATCTAGCTTGTCTGTTACAACAGAAGTCTTGTATTTAGATGCAATTCATTTTATGCTTTTTGGTTTTTTGCCTCTATAATATATGTCTTGTGTAGTGTGTCCTTTTTAAGGAGCCAGAAAAGTGATGCATGAAATTATCTATTCCTTAGTAAAATTTAGCAGCCTTATCATAACTTAATTTTTGTAGTAAAGCAGATGATATCAGATTATAACAGAATATACAATAAACATACAAGCTATCATGTAAATAATATTTAATTAGATAAATATATGAAAATAACATTAGAAATATAGATACGCATATCTACAAGTTCTATGAAAATCTTTATTAACATTAAAATAAATCATAATCTGCATGAGAGACTCAGAAGAAATATTTATTTCAGATGTTTTATTTACAAAAATGTGTGAAATTCTTTGCTTTTCAAGTAGATCAGTTCATGGAGTGAAAATTAAGGAGTTCACAAAGTATTACTTATGGATATATGCATTGAGCAATATTTAGAGTGCATAGTAAAGTAACACATGTAAAAAGAAACTGCATAAGTTTCAATTTCAGAGTTCATTATTTTAAGAATTTTTTTAGATTTTTTAGACCTTGGGATTTCTTATTTAATGCTCAGCATTTTAGAACTGTCTTACAACAATATGCACAGTTACAGTGCTATATAACTAAATTATAAATTACATTTTTTACTGCGTAATGAAAAGCCTATATTAAAAAGTTTCAGGGGTTTTTAACTACAAAATGAGAAATCCAGCAAATGAATGTTTAAAAATGAGAAATAGTCTTTCTCCCATAACAGGAAAAAGGATCAGACCCTTGCCCTTCTCATTTTTTTTTTTGGCTGATGTGACACCAAGGGCTTAACCAATGTCTTGAGGTATAATACAATGCAGAAAAAATCCTTGAATATACAACTGTTGAATCAGTCAAAGCCCCAATGCCTGTCACTAATGAGATTATTTTCTGGAACAATTTTTTTTTCCTTCTTCTTTTTAAAAGGAAGTAACCCACTTCATTGCAGTCACCTTGATCTTCTCTCTTAGCACACAGTGCAGTTGGGTGAAGTCAAGGGCTGACAGAAGACTATTTTTTTGGTGACTTCTGTCTGAGAATTCAGGACTGGTGAAAATGACAGTTTTCTAGATCTTGGAGAGCCTCTGCTGCTCTGAATGATCGAAGTGTGGTGAAATGAGAGTGTACACACATACCATCTTTGATCGTTATGGATAAAAGTTACAGAATCACAGAACTGTTGAGTTTGGAAGGTACTCCTAGAAGTCATTTAGTTCAGCCTTCCTATTCAAGCACCTGGAATTGGGTGCTCAGTACCATGTCTAAACTGCATCTGACTTCCTTCAAAGTGTGAAATTCCACAGACTCTCTGGACAACCTATGCCAGTGAACAGTCACACTCCAAGTAAAACTGTTTCCTGACATTCCTGACAGAATATCCTCTGTTTCAGTTTCTGCCCGTTTCCATCCATTTAGCATTTTTTCCAAGACCTTTGCCTGCCTGTCATTAGAGTCACTGACTCATTAAGAGTAAGGGTTTTTTCCTCTTTACTACATAAAGTACAAAATGTTTCAGGTTGGAAAAGTCTTTCCATAAGAAGAAGACACTTTGCCATAAGGTGGATCAGGAGACACTAGTGTTAGGTTACTTTGAGTCTTATTACTGCAATAAATTTCACCTCAGCTTCCCAAGTGAGTGCTTCATTCCTGAATATTCTTCCTAGTTCTCTTTTATTCAGAGAACAGCAAAAGTAAATTAGTAAGTCAACTGAAGATCCTAAACCGACAGACTTAGTCATTGATGCTAACCTTTATGAATCCTACAGACTCCTCTTTAAATAAGAGCTCCTTAAGGAGACATAACCCAAAGTTATGATCCCTTTTAGAAGGGACTATTTACCACAGCCATTGGAACAAGAGATTCTTTTCTTCAGTGTTTGGGATTGTCTCATGCAATACTGTTATCTTAGATTGAAAAAAAACCCAAACATATTCACCAATTTTATTATTAAATAAAATTTGACTTACCCTGAGGCACTAAAGTTAGGCTTTTAAATATGTAAATATGTCACTCTGTTCTTTCTAACCTTCTGATAGCTTACATTTTTGTAATGGAGTTTCTCACGCATTTCATGTAAACAAAATATTGTTTCTGCAACTTTCTCTTATTTTTGACATTCCTCTCTTGGGGAGGAGAAATTTGGTGCACTTCTAGTTTGACAAGTGTGGTTGGAGAGGTGGCAACCTCATCCTCCAATCCATAGTCATTGTCCAAAATCTATATAAACTGAAGTAACAAATAAACTTTCTCTTTTCCTGCCCTGACAGCTTGCCATGTGCGTGTGTTCATTGCATGTCCTATAGTGACATAAATAGAAAGCAAGTTAGTTACTACAACTCCCTTTGGATCTGTCTGGCTGGATTATTTGGGGATTTTTCATTTGACTAATGTTTGGAGTTTGTTGTTGGGGTTTTTTTTAGTTAGTTTTTTGGAGGTGGGGGCTGTGGGATTTGATTTTTTTTTTATTATAGCTTTTTGTATATACAGAATATATAGAATAGTATGCCTATGTATAGATATCATGTGTCTAGCTTTCAAGCACTCATGTTTAAAAGTCTTGTGCATCACTCCATTAAAAACAGTTCTCCTTCATTCATGTTTTCTTATGGAATCACTGGTTTTTGCACTTCTCAAATATGATTACAAGAACAATTTTTTAAATATAGATGGATGTAAACATTCAGGGTTCATATTTAAAATTTTAAAATGGGTTTAGCTGTATCAAGCAGTAGCTAATTTTTAAAGTCAGCAAAAGGAATTTAATTTAGGTTGATATCTGCTTTTGAAGGGGTAAATTACTGTTATTTCTCCATAGTTTATCAAAGGGAACAGTACTTCCTCCAGACAGAAACTTTACACATTTGCCATTATTTTAGGTTTTAATAAGACTGTCAAATTAGTTCATATAAATTTACTCATGAGCTGGAAACATAAACCTCTGAAAGTATATCTTCAAGTCAAAATATTTTTCTTGGACAATCTATTGTGATCCATGACTGGCATTCTTCCTTTTACAAATAAACCAAACTCTCAGGTATATCACCTTTTTTTTTTTTTTTTAATTATTTATCAGTATCTTAGTTTGAGTTCTTGGATATTTTTTTCCTAGGCCTTCCTTTAAAATATAGAGGGAGAGGTGATGCTCTAGAATTTTATTGGCTTTCTGTGAATACCTGCAGATAGATCCTGAGGTGACCTAAAAGTTCTTACATTCATCCCTTTTCCACTGAAATTTTGTTTTATCCCATGCATGGTAAGAAAATTAATTAATCAATTTAAGATGAGGACAGAATGGTGGATTTGTTGTCCTCCACAAAACTGAATAGTGTGTGAAGAATAGTCTCCAAAAAAAGCCACTAGCAGGTCGAAAACTGGGTAAGAATCAGAGACCAAGGTAAGATGAGAACCTTGTGTTTAATGTCTGGTACAAATCATCTGATCCAGGACTACCGACAAAGTCTTCTTCCTCCAGATGCAGGTTTTGCGCTCACAGGAGAGCTTCAACCGCATCAACATCTGCTGGGGAAGCACAACAAGTTATAGGCAGTCCAGAAGACTCCTGGAATGCATGAAGGATAACTTCTTAGGCAAGTTAATAGACAGCCCTACCAGAGGGGATGCAGCACTGGACCTGTTGGTTACCAACGTAAGTGAGCTAATCAGTGGTGTCAAGTTTGGAGGCAAACTGGGCTGTGATGATTATGCAGTGGTGGATTTCACAGCCCTGAGGGATATGGGCCAGTCAAAGAGCACAGTCAAGACTCTGAATTTTGGGAAAGCAAACTTTCAGATCTTCAAGGAGATAGTAGCACTCTGCTCAACTGCCCTCAGGGGCAAGGGTGTAAGACAAAGCTGAAAGATTCTAAGGATGCTTTCCATAGAGTGCAAGAGCTCCTGATCCCCAGGGGTAAGAAATTAGTCAGGGAAACTAAGAGATCAGTATGGTTGAGTCATGCAAGACCTGCTGGTCAAACTAAAGGGCAAGAAGGGAGGGAAGGTTGAGAGAATTAGGATTGTTCATCCTGGAGAAGAGATGGCTCCAGGGAGACTTTACTGGGCAGTTTCAGCATTTAAAGAGGTCCTATAGGAAAGATAAAGACAAACTTTTCAGCAGGGCCTGTTGAGACAGGACAAGGGATAATGGGTTTTTACTTAATGAGGGTGCATTTAGATTATATATAAGAAAGAAATTCTTTACAATGAGAGTAATAAAACACTAGAACTTGTTGCCCAGAGAGGTGGTGGATTTCCCATGGCTGAAAATATTCAAGGGCTCTAAGCCACCAGATATAGTTGAAGATGTCCCTACTCATTGCCAGGGGTTGGACTAGATGTCCTTCAAAGATCCCTTCCAACACAAACTATTCTATGATTCTATGATAAGATACAGTTTTATAAATTACCATACACAGTGACAGAAATCCTAAAATTAATTACAATAATGAAATTAATCAACCAAAATCACTGTAAAAGTTTCAATTTGGAAGTTAAAAATCCATCCATAACAGTGATGAATTAATAAATAAATAAAGTCTGAGCTTTTGAGAGGAATTCCTGAAGTAATACTGCAAGCTGGTTGAATAATGCTGAAACATTATGGTGATCTCATTTTTCACTAAAATCATAGAAAAAACAAGCATTCTGAGAGAAAATAATTATTTATTGTTGTCTTCTGTTCTCTGAACACACTGACTGCCTCATATACAATGTGGTTCTCTGGGGGTGATTTTTTTTCTTATTTGTGGCAGACTAAAATGGTCCCGCAATTTTTTACCCATGGTTCCTAATGAGGGAAAAAAGCAATTCTTGAGTCTTCCTCCCAAACTCACCCACCCATTCTCTCTTAACTTTCTACTGTCTGTGCAAGCTTCACTTAAAATAATGATCCAGAGTTGTCTGTGGAGGAGTCAGAGTCTACACAGTTTCAGCAACAGATATTTATCAAATATAGTCAGAGGAGAAAAATAAAAAATTTTAAGCAACTCATACTTAAGTACATTTCTTCCAAAGAGCTTTATTTTTTTACAACTGGGTTGAAAATCCCCTGAGGGAACGGGTTGAATGAAGTATGTATTTAGTTGAATGCAGACTGAAACACTTGCTTTCCCAGTATCTCCCATTGGTACTGAAAGGACAGAGGAGGCTGTGCACTAAATGTTATGCAGAAATCCAAGAAATCACAGGGAATACCATGGAGGTTAAAGATTTGAAAAATTGGAGAAACTCAGCATCAGCCCAGTTTGTAAATGTTACCTGTTTTGGATCAAAATACCTCAAGGTATTATTTATGAAATTTGATGCTCTGTTTGGTGTAATGGAATTATGTGAATGATATTTTAGCTGTTTTCTGGTTTACCTACAAGACTTACCTAGGTTCACTTACTTAGGATAGTTTTGATAGCATAATAAAGACAATGAAAGACGTGTTTTTTTCAATAATACATTGTATGTTTGTACTTAGGTTTCAAGACTATTTTAAATCAACTACTAATTTCAACTACATTGAAAAGAGCTCTGAAATGCCTGCAATGGAAAGTTCTCCTAATCAATACACTGGTGTGAAACAGCTGGGACAAGTTAGTCTCCCCATAAGTTTCCCTTAGAAGAGAACAATCTGCCTACAAGTCAACAGTGTACTGTTTTGGCGTGGAAAACCAAAGACATCCTGGGCTGCACTAGGAAGAGCACTCCCAGGAGGTCGAGGGAGGTTATTCTGTGCTTGTTCTCAGCCCTGGTGAGGCCACATCTGGAGAGCTGTGTTCAGTTCTGGGCTCCTCAGTACAAGAGAGACTGGGAGCTCCTGTAGTGGATCCAGCTGAGGGCAATGAAAATGACTATGGGACGGTAGCATCCCTCTTATGTAGAATGTTGAGCCTTGAAAAGAGATGACTGAGAGAGGGCCTTATTCAAGTTGACATTTATCTGAAAGGGAGGGTGTCAAGATGAGGGAGCCTGGCTGTTTTCCATAGCGCCAAACAGCAGGACAAGAAGCAGTGGTCAGAAACTTTGCACAGGAAGTTTCACCTGAATACAAGGAAGAAATTTACTGTGCAGTGATTGAGCACAGGAGCAGATTGCCCAGAGGTAGTGGAGTCGCCCTCACTGCAGATATTCAAGAACCCTCTGGACACAATCCTGTGCCAAGTGCTCTAGGATGACCCTGCTGGAGCAGGGATGTTGGACAACGTAATCCACTGTGTTTCCTTCCAACCTGACCCATTCCATGATTCTGCAATTCTGTGAGGTCACCAGGTCCCTGGATAAGGAAGTAAAAGTTTTGAAAGGTCCTGCTGAAATTGCTTTGGAAGGAATGAGCACAGAAAAAATGAACATTATACATAAAGAAATGGCCTAAAGGCTAGGTAACATGAAACACAGACTGGGAATTGGCCAGGAATCTGCTAAAGGAAGATAAAATGGTGGAGACTTACAACCAGCAAAATTTCTTGAAGAAAACGTTGTTACTGTATATACCCCAGCACATATAATTTATCCCCATTATGATAGCCAATGTGTTGTAAAATAAAATCCTATGCAAGGAAAAAACCCACAAAAACCTTTATTTCCTATATTTTGAGATAATAAACATTCCTAAAGTATGCAAGGCTCAACCAGACATGTAAAGTTTGTTGTAAGACCTACGTGTTCCAGTTTGTCAGTGGTGCAGAAGACATGCAGATAATACAAGCAGCTCTGATCCAAGATTTAGTCGTTTGGGGTTTTTCATGAACTTCAATAGGCTGCTTATAACAAAAATGGGAACTTTATGGCAATTATGATTAACCAGAAAGATAACAACTGTTATCAACAAAATATTTTTCCCTCTTCATTTACAGAAATTAAATTCAAAACGATGGAGGAGTGTTGCCTAGTGACAGAAAATAAAAAGATAAAGTTAGATAAAGAAATATGCAGGATGTGGCTTCTCTGAAGCTAGATCAGCAACTGCAATAAGAAGTATGATACAGCAGTCTATGATCATTTATTTTTTATCTTTGAACTCTTTATCAAAAAACTCACTGCTTCTTCAGATTTGAAGATATCTTCTTCTCAATTTCTCTCATGATAAAAAATAGAAATACCAAGAAACTCTAGGCAAGTTTTAAATTTTGATTTTTTAAAATATTTTTTAAAATCTTATTTAGTAGCAAGTCTATAATTGATGCATGATTCTCTTAAGGTTATTCAGGAATATCTTAGATTAGTCCTTTTTCTAACTTTTTTGTGTTTTTGTTTTGTTTTGTTTTGTTGTGGTTTTTTGTTTTTTTTTTTTTTTTTGTTTTCTACCTTCTGTTTTCTTATGTTTTGCAAATGTATTTGGATAAACTAATTTCCACGTAGAGAGGAAACAAACGGTAGAGGGTATGTTACTGTGTTTTAGGATGGGGATTTTTGCTATTTAGAACTGTCATTGCAAATACCTATTATGCAAAAGTTCTAAGATTTTTTAATTATTATTTAATTTAAAAAAAACCCACAACTTCTTTGCCATTTTTCCAATGTCAAGCTATTCCTTGACATTCTCTGACTCCCCTCCTTGTTCCCTTCTTCTTCTCATCCCTCCTATCAATATTAAGAAGCTCATAAAATGAGAAACCAAATAATTAAGTTTCAAAATTAAGCTTCTGCATCTTCCAGCTATTTCTGTTGCAGGAATTTCTATAAACTGAGAATTATTACTGGCATTGTCAGGAATGTAGTTAACCTTCAAACCCAGTTGAAATGGAATTATTTGGTCTTAGCTTTCACATTTCACTCTGATTTATTCCATTCTTAGATTAAATTTAATTATTTATGTTAAATTCATATTTTTATATGCTTTAATGATTTGGATTTTTTTTTCCATTGATCTCTAAATCTGTGAGTATCCTTTTCATACAAATATCTAAATTTTGTGCTAAAATTATTAAAAAATGATCTTCCTACAATCATAGAAATTAAAAAATTAAAAAGACAATTGAGATAGATCTGAATTTCACTATCAGTAATGTTCAGATTAGCTTAAAAAAAACCCCAAACATTTGCTCCTATCTGCCAGATTAAACATCCTGTTCAGTTATATTTCACAAAAAAGGTGGAAAGTGCATGAAGACTGTTTATCACCAATTCTTTGTGCCAGTGGTATTCGGGTACATTGTTCTTAAAGAACTGATGGGAGAAGTGAAGATATGAAATTGTGCAGGTCGATATCCTTCAGTTCACACTGTTCTTTGTACAGTCAGAAAGAAGTGAATGTCCCTAAAGTTAAAAGCCCTTCTGAAATTCCTTCAGGTGTACCATAGATCTGCTGTGCTCTCAGGAGCATGTCTGTGCCAAAAGAGCTTAACAGCAGCTAGACTACTAGTGACCTTAGCCAATATTTAGTCAAACTGTACAGATTTACTTCTTTTAACCTTGACTCACAAATCAGTCTGGTTATTGTTACTTACATTTATTTATATTTACTTACATGTAAATTCCTAACAATTTGTCAATACCTTTTTAGTAGTGTGGTACCCAGAATTGAATAAAAGCAGTTTAAACAATTTTCAAAGATGATGATGATGATGATGATGTTGATATACAAACACTTCATATTAAAAATATACCCATCAAGCACAAGACTGAAAAATAGTCTTTGACTCAGCCTCAAAATCAATTGCAAGAAGAATCAATTGTAGATACTTCTAACACCATTAAATAGTTAGTGCTGCGTTACCTTTGTCAAGTTATCTGTATTTTATGTATTCAGGTGAAACTTCTTTATGAGAATGGTCCTCTGAAAATATGCCTTGATATGTCTGGATTGCCTTTTCATACGTATCAAATCAAATCTGAGCAGAACAGACTAGAAATGAGAAAGTCATAGCAGATAGTTTTATAACTGCCACTACTATTGTGAAACAGAGCACTCAGGAAACATCTACAAAAGTATTTTGCGAAGGCATTTTTAACACCTTTCAAATTAATATGTTTAGGTTATGACAGATGTGAAATCTCTTTGACTCAAAGAGCACTTCAGTGACGTTTGGAAGTCCTTGAAGGCTGTAAGAACAGCCATGAGCCTGGCATAAATGAATTTTTCTATGTATCAGCTCTACAGGCAAGCTGCAGACAGCTTCAAGAAGTGCCGGGCAATGGAATGAGTCTCCCAAACCTCCTCTTGCAAGTTCTTTAAAAAAAATTAATGAAAGACCTTTTCTCTTTGTTCAAAAAAATATTTTTGTGACTCAGAGCAATATATACATTCTGGTTACTAGGCCCTTAAAAATCTGTTCCTGAAAAAAATCACAAGGTACTCAAAGCTAGGTATAATATTATTTGAAATGGACATTTTTATGAGTACTGTTTTATGAGCACCTTTATGTTTCTAAGATGTAGGTAAGAGATTAAGCTGATCACCTTCTTTCTCAAGGGAAATACTGTGGTACTTTTATTCCAAAATTTTTGGAAAATACCAGATGCTAAATGGGGAAATCCCATCTGTGAGGGAGAGTCCCATAGGCCAGTATAATGTATAGCAGTCCTCTACTAGCAGTTAGCATGAGAAGCATTGCTATGTAAGCATGGCAAAGATACAACTACTAAGCCTGACACTACCTGAACTGTTGGAAGCTGCAATAAGGCTTGAAAATGTTTCTTTAAGCAATAAGCTGATGATTCCAGAAGAAAGGTTTGTTGCAAAGCAGTGGATGTACAAATGCAACAAGTCTGTGAAAGTGAGATAGAACAGTACACTACGTTCCGGGAACAGTAGAACTCAGATAGTCTTAACATCACTAAGATCACCAAACAGAGGCTTCAAGATAAAGTACATTAAAACCACATGTATATGAAATTAATATTAGCTGGAGGATTTCTGAAATAGTCAGGTCACAGATCTTCTGATGTTCAGTATTCTATCAGAAAGGAAGAGATAATTGCTTTCAACGTTACTCAATGTATGATTGAAAGTGTGCTTCTTGTTCTTTTTGCAAGCTGTTGTAGGTCAAAAACAACGCTATTAAAGCTGATGAAGTTAAACATTGATGAAAACAAAAACCTTTTCATAAGAATCCAGCCCAAATTACTGAGGTTCTACAGAACCTTTATTGTATGTCAGTACCTAAAAAATACAAACAAATTTAAACTTGACAAAATAAGTGACTGGAGGGAAAGTGTTTATTGTGCATGTAGTACAAAAGGTTGTGGCATTCCTGCCTGTTGATGTACACTAGAAACAAAGCTGAAGGAGGAGTTTTCAGAAATGGCACTTTCTCAGAGTTTAATGTAAAGCAGAAACTTAGAGGTAGGGGGGAAAAAAAAAAAAAAAAAAAAGTGTTCTGTTCTGAGTTTAAGCTGATCCATCAAGGTACTTACTGTTCCTAGAATTACAGATGGGGTTGATTTCTTTCTTTGGAAAAAATAGTTTGAATATTAGAGATAAGGTAGTAGTTTATTTGAAATGTAACTAGCATTAATGTGTAACTAGGCATGTATGTCAGGAGTAATGGCTTCAAGTCTTATTACTTTTCATGAAGACTTGTGGTTACATGTGGCTACATATTGCTGTTTTCTAATGGGATGCATGAAGAATACCCATAAAAAAATGATACCCATAAATTTATTCTTTCCATCCCTGTATGTAGGAACAAAGGAAAACTTAGACTAAACACACAAAGGAAGACTAATAGGCTAATTACATTGGCAAGGAAAGAGCAATTTAAGTATTTCAATACATTAATACTGTCTCATAATCAATTAATAATTTCTTCACACATTATTTGCTGATAAGATTATTTTTTCTCAAGTTGCAATATTTGCAAAACAAAAAGGATTGAAAAATTTCTTTTTTATAGGTAAGCTTGATGGGGTGGATAATAAAAATCTGAAAATACTTATCTTTTTTTAATTAGCACTTAAATTTTTATTCTTGGTAATTCAGAAGTCAAGACAAACACTATTTAACTTGAAGCATGTGAATACTGCCTTTGGTGTGACTACATGAAATTAATCACATGCTTTATTGGATTAGATCATGAATATATATTGATTTCACTGGGTTACCAGGAAAGGAAAGGAGTTGCAGTCAAAGCCAAATAGTGTAGGCTTATATTTGTGTACAAGTTCTTTGTGGCAATGTATATAAAAGTAAGTGACAATTATATTAACCTAGCACATTTCAGTGATGAAATAAGAAAAATAAAATAGTGACACAGGGGGGTCAATGTCATGTTCCCAAACATACACATCTCTTCTGTAGTCTTGCCAGCTGCAAGCAGACTTACAACATCACTGGATCATTAAGAAATCATTAAATTGGGTGAACCAAATATTTATATAGGAAGTCACTAAATGTCAGTGATTTTCTGTTTGTAGTTCCAGTGCTAGATATTAAAATCTATGTTTCATATTCTATTACCTTTGTTCTTGGATTTAATATCAATGCTCAATAAACAATTTCCATCAGCTAGAAGTAATATGTGCTTTTAATTTAGAATTAAATTTAGTACATATTTAGAAGCTTATAATTTTCTCAAAAGAGCGTCTTTCTGGCCCATGGTCAGGCTTATAGTGATTTTATCATAACAACACTTATGTCTTATCTGAATCCAGTCAAGAGAAAGAGCTTTGTAAAAAAAAACTCCCTGCTACTGGAGAAGAACTGATTATATGAACAAAAATGTTTATATGAAAATAAAAATATGGCATTTTTTTAATATTTCTACTTACTTGTTCTCTTTCTACCCTTTGAAATGTCTTTAAAAAATCTAAAAAGTATTTTCTGATGTATAGATCTTTTCCTTCCCTGTAGTTAAAAGAAAATATGCAGCTCAGGATTAATATCAACATATTTTACAATTGATAACATGCCAGCAGAATTGGGGAAATCAAACTTGTGACATGGAAGACCATATCTGTGGTGTGGATTTAATCTTTAATTTTAGAAGAGACCAAACAATGAAGAACAAGGTGGATCTCTTAACATGATCTGGAGATATCACTATATCATTGACTGCAATGACAAAAAAGAAATAAAAAATAGGTTGTATAATATTATGCAGAAAGATATTTCAGAAAAAAATGCAATATTTGCATGCTATTGCTCCACAAGAGGATAAAGGAGGTTTTTTTCAACAGCTTAAATAATTTCTTTCTTTCACAGTTTTGATCTTCAAATACAAGTTCTCTGATTTTCTTAGTGTCGTTATGAGGCAAATGAGAGAAAATAGACCTGAAACCAAATGTTGAAGATATAAATGGTATTTCTACTTCAAAAATAAATATACACATACATAAAATGAGTATGTATATTTCTGTTCTCATAAACAGCATCTCACTGATAAACCAGGACATTGTTACAGAGTAGAAAGCTTTGCTGTGACATGCTGTGACATGCTGTGACTGCAGCCTTTTGTAGAAAGATAGAGAAAAGATAAGAGAGTCCAGAAAACAAAGAATATCCTTGATATGTTTAAAAAGAGAATTGTAGGCAAGAAACAACCAATTTTTAAATTGCACTGTTATCAATTTAATGCTCTCTTCAGACTGAAAGAATAAATGCAATCAAGTGTATAACTTGCAACCATTAGTAAATGATCATAGCAATATTTCTTCACAGTCTGCCCTTCTGATGGCTCTACAATATATACTGCTGAGGTTAGAAAAGGAAGAATTCCAACACTAGATGCATCACTGACTCAAGAATGTATATTCTAAGCAAAAAAGACTGTGTAACATGCACACCACAGATAATTATGATTCATTTGAAAAAAACCCCACAGTAGATACATTCAGAGTCTGGCTTTTTCCAACAAATAGGACTTACTAAATAGAAAGTTACAGCTTTTCTATGGGTTTTTAGTAAGACATCCTGTAGAACTTGTATTGAACTGCTTACAAAGCATGTTAGAGAAACTCTATATTCTTATTAATTTCTCTAACTTCTAAATAGATTTTCTATAAAAGTGCACTCCATTGTTAATTTCTGCCTGATTTGTCTGTAAACATGTGCTCCAGAGTACAGCCTTTTGTGATATTATAGTCTAGATGGAGAAATTACATGGGAGATAAAGTGTAAAACTTAAGAAATTGGATCAGCTCTGTTCCTTCTTTGTCATTGTATGATCAAAAACTAGCACCTGAAATATTAGCTGATTTTCTATATTGCCTAACTTCAGCAGTCCCCTAAATAAGAGATAGTATGAAAAGTTTCTAAAAATTTGTATAAACACAACTAGAAAGTTTGTAGCAGCCCTTATTGACTACTGTCCTTTGAATACACAGCCAGGCTCAGGAGAGTGGAATGACCAAGCTAATAGAGACTGATAAGTGGTTTCTGTGACATCCCTGAAAATTAGAATTCAGATTCTGTGCAAGAACTCTTCCATGAAATTATTAGTCTCCAGAAACGAGTGAAGAGGTTTTGTTTGACACACGCCTTAATCTGTCAATATAATTTGGGAGCCTACTACCCATATTTGCCTTAACTGATTTTCATTTTTGTTTTTATGACTGAAAGGTGACACCCTATCTGTATTATACTGTCTTTCCCATCATCTGCTGGAAGTTTTTTTTAAAAAACCTGCCAGCAGGGCTTAATGTTCTCTTTTCCAAAGGAAATGGATTTCAGCGACAAATTCATTAACTAGACACAAACTCTATATTTGTAAATATTGGGATTTTGGTTTTCTGGGTTTCTGGGGGGTTTCTTTGGTTGTGGTTTTTTTTTTTTTTTTTTTTGGAATCAATTCAATAATGACGTTGACTTGATACTAAAGCATTGACTTGATACTAAAGCATGTGAAGAAAAGCATAATAAGTGAGACTGATAGTCAGACAGAGAAATTTGAACCTTTTGGATGGCTCATTCATGAGGTGATTCAGCACTTTATATTATAGAAACTGTACCATGTTTGCTGAGGTGTATTATCTCTCAGACACTCTTTAATGTTTAGTTCAGTCATTTATTTAAAGGCACTTTTCTTATTGCAATTTATACTGGAATTTCCCATCATATGACTGATTCATGTAATAATGTTCATGTTTAAAATTGTTATAAAATATTTCGGTTTCATGATATACATGCCTGGTTTTTGTGTGTTAGTCTGAGTTTCTCTTTAAAATTCTTAGTTGCCTAGTGACTAGGTTCTTAGAGATAGCTTCAGTTTCCAATGACATAGTTTTGCATGTGGAATTAACTATATCGGCATTTTTCACATTCACAAACCTATAGTTGTTTTCCAAAAGTCATACGGTAACAAATGAAATCCCCTCTCTCTTCTCCATAATAAACAGGCCCAGTTCCCACAATGCCTTTTCATAAGAGATGCTCCAGACACCTCAGCATGCTTGTGGCCCCTGTTGGACCCTCTGCAGTAGCTCCTTGTCCTTCATGTACTGAGTATCTCAGAACTGGACACAGCACTGCAGGTGTGGCCT